>VWZV01005857.1:149230-266730 GCA_013397155.1 Irena cyanogastra | reverse complement strand
GGTGGGCTGGAAGGAGGGAGGGCAGCGGGAAGGGGTCCCCCCTCCGCCGGCACCGCCGGGAGTCGCGCCGAGCTGGAGAGCGGAATGTGCGTGAGTGGGGCAGCTGGGGGCGGGCGAGGGTGGGCAGGGGCAGCCCCTCAACACGGGAGGCAGAGTTGGAGCCTTGGCTTTGGGGGGCTCCGCGGGTGCCCCCGTTTCGGGGGAGGAGGAAGAGGAGGAAGGTGTCCCTGGGAGGCTGCAGCGGGAGGGCAGGGCACCTTTGGGGTTCGCTGTTCCTGCCATTTGTATGTTTATTCTGATTCCTCGTATCTCCCGGGTGTGGGGCACAGAGTGGTGGCCGCGGACCCCTCTTAGCCTGGGTGAGTGCTGCGGTTTGGGGATGTTCGGGTGTTGTTCGCCCTGGAGTTTTGGGTTGGGCTGGTGCGACCCCCGGCGCTCCCTGTCGCGGGGACCCCCGGGGACGTCAGGGGAAGGAGAGAGGCTCCGACCTGCGGGGATGGAGCCGGGCACGGAGCCCCCTCGCTCTGCCGGTGAGCTCTGCCCTGGCTGGGGCTATGCGAGGGCTCCGGGGGCTCCTTTTCGGGAGCTTTGTGCCGCTGGAGGTCGGGGAACGGGGCTCTGGGTGCCCCAAACCCCGCCGGCTCCAGGGCTGCGAGACCTCTGGCAGCTCCCGGGGCTTCGGGAGGTTTTCGGGGAGGGCAAAGGCGTGAAACCCCCGAAGGGTGTCTGTGTGCTGGAGAGTTTAACGTGGGAACGGGTGGGGGAGGAGGAGGACCCGGAGGGAAGTCGTTCCCAAAATGTGCGAGGAGAACTTGGGTGGGGTGTCAGACGCTTGTTTGTTTTGTACTTCTTGAGAAGAGGTGGGGAACGGGGGTGGCGGATGGCGGTGGCGTTTGTGTCCCATGCCCGGTATAGTTTTGGGTCAGAACGGTTTGACCGCAAGAGCGGTCGGGGGAAGCGGCAGGGAATTGTGCTGGAGTGTTTGCCTCAGCTTCGGGGTTAAAACAAAACAAGATGCGAGTGTGTTTAGGTGCAGAATACACACCCGAGCCAGACCCCGCCGAGTTTCTCGACCTCAGTTTTGTCTGATGGGTTCTTTGCTTGCTTTCTTTCTTTCTTTTTTTTTTTTTTTCCTAGTTGGTGGAGTGTCTCTTGGTATGTTTGCAGAGCACTTCTTCGGAAGCATTTTATTCTTTGCGATAGGTCTGGAAAAGCCTTGGTTGGACGTGCTGTGTTTTTCTCCCCAGTTCTTTCGTGTTAGGGACAAAAAGAAAAAAAAAAGCTCTTTTGGGGGATGGGGAAAGAAGGAAGAGGAAATGAAGGTTTAAGCATGTTCGTGGAGTCGGGTCTGTCTCAGTTTGCTCAGGTAACACTGGGAGTGTGATTCGGTGGCTTTTAAGTACAAAACGTTTATGAACAAAAAACTAGAGAGATTTAAACTTTGTAGTAGGGAGGAAAGCGTTAAAGTCATGGCCAGGGAGCGCGGATCTGCGAGAGGCTACCTACGTCCCCCTGCTTCAAACTAGTGGGGATGGAGGGAAGGAAAAAGAAAACACTGGGGAAAAATACCCCTACAATTTGCATGAATGATGCCATGTAAAATACCGGAGCGAGGAATTGTGCTCTGCAGACGATTTGTGGGCTGGCGAAAGCCTGAAGTGCCTGCTCGGGTCCCGTGATATGACTCGCTCATTTCTGCAGGGCTCATCAGGTACAGCCTCTGCTTCCTTCCTGGGATGGTGCAGCTGGCATTTGATTTCCTCCATGGATGGGAGAGGAGGAGTCCTGTGCAGTTTTTTTCCCCGAGATGATTGCATTTTCTTTGGCCTTGCTGTACCCTGCCTCATTAGTAGGAACTGCATCTATACTTATTTACCATTATACCGTGTCCCTTGGGAAGTGGGGTGTAGTTTGGAGTAGGTATATATGGATTTATCACTTCTAACATTTTTTTTTACTCCTATCGTGCTAAGACCAAATCTGTCAACAGCAGAGAAGAAACTTAATTTATTTCTGTGTTTTGCGTCTCCCTTTTTACCATTTCTCTTCCAAATTACTGAGAAAACATCTCTGAGATGGAGAGAGGGGAGAAGGAACAAAGGGATGGAAAACATTGTCTGTGCAGGGATGCATTTGTTATCTACATGTCTGGGGAGCACTGGTCTGGGGAAGGGCAGGGTTTGTTTCTGCATGTGAAAACTGGGGTTTGGGAATGTTCTTTTTCCCTTATGTGAAGATTATTCTTTAGCCCTGTGACGGCCACAACTTTTTCTGTCTGGTTGACAGAATTACCCGACGAGCCTGGGCAGGCGGCTGGGAACGAGGAACTTGTGTTTCACTCTGTGCTGCCTGTTCTTCCTCCCCTCGTTCCCTTAGCACCAGTGCAAGCACCAGAACAGGCATCAGCATTTTTACTCCTGTGTCATCCCATAGTTCTGAGCAGGTCTAGACGACATTGTGGTATGCAGGCTGCCAGCTGGGTTACAGGAATGCTACCCTAGGTGAAACAGCAGGATTTTTAAGGAGGGGTAAGGAAATCTGGGAGAAAAGCCTGTGTGAATGAGGCCTGGTTTTCTCTAGAACTGCTTCACTGAGCGGTGTCAAGCAACTCCTTGGGTTTATTGACCTTTCTGAACAACATGCGTCTCTCGTAACGTTGTGATTCTGATAATTCCATGGAGTCTCTAGCTGGTGTCAGCTGCAAGGAGCTTGTTTTTAAGGCAGTTTCTGTGTGGGTCTTAGTGGTCTCTTACAAAAAGATATTAAAAGTTGATAGCTGTGCAGTGATTTGAAAACTAAATCATTATTAATGTTTACTTTATAGTGATAATCCACAGGTTCATGGGAGTGTTTGGTATGTTTTTTCATTGCTGTCTGGATTTGGGAAAAGAGTGGGGCTCTGACATTCATTTTTAAGACTAATTTGCTTTTTAATAAAATGCATTTTTATTAAGCATGACTGTCAAGATTTTTTCTCTTGTTAGCTTTTGGGACTGCTGTTTTTGTGTTGTGTGTCAGTGGGGCAGGGGTGAAATTTGGGTCTTTGGGTGGAGAATTAATGAAATGGAACCATGAGAAAGGAGGAAGCTGTACTGTTCCTTATACCAAGGGATCTGGGAAGGTGTTTTGTTTGTGTATGTTAGAAAACAAATGGATTTTCAGGAAACAACAGCAGAATTTAATCTAAAGAAAGCAACTTGTACTTCACAGTGATTTCTGTGCAGAGCTTTTAAGGACATTGCAGAATGACAGGCTACAATACTGGCATTCATAGCAGATCTTTTTCATCTGAAAAGTTTTAGAATTTGAAATCAAAATACTGTCAGTTTAAGAATCTTACTGCGAAAAACAGATGCCTTTGTTCCTCTCCTGTCGATAACTTCATGCAGCTTTGATTCTAAAGTCTCCGAAGTTTATTTCACGTTATGCTGATTTTAACAGAGCGGGGATTGGATTCTGCATACATGTCCTCGTGGGATTGGGCTTTAATTATACCTATGCTGATAATATGATCTTGTGGGTTATCAATGCAGTGAGACCAATACTGTGATTACAGCAGGATTTTTAGGACATAATGAGGAGAATTTGATTTTTTTTTTTGAGGGGGAGGGTTGATGTAACTCATAGCCCTAAAGCTGATTTTATTTGTCACAATAATTATAAACTGTATTTTAGCATTGTAATATTCCTGTATTGACTAAAGCTCTCTTCTGACTCATGTTAAATTAGGATGGCTGGGTAGCAAAGTGTAGTAAGAGTTTGTATTTGAACACTCAGTCATGCAAATGGGCTGTGTGGTGGCTGTGAATGCAATTCCCAGGGTTAATGCTAAAGATAAGTGTTTTGACAAATGCTTTTAATTTGGGTAACAATACAAGCAAGAATGACAGGATATGAAAAGAAAGTGCTATTTTTCCTCTCGCAGGTGGCAAACAAAGGTGTAGAGGGATCAGCTTGCCCAGGTTCCTACAGGGAGTCTGCAGCAGAACTCGCAATCAGTCTGTGATCTCAAGGGTTTGTCACGGCTTTAATCAGTTTTTCTTCCTCCCCTCATTAATTGGCTAGCTTTGACATTTTGAAAATAACATCTAGAGATTATTTCTCTTTTCTCCAGTTTCAAACTTTATCGCCTGAAGTTTTTTTTTGGTTTGTTTTTTTTTTTTTGTTTTCAGTCAAGCCTTGAAAACACAAGGTTGGAAAACTTGATCTGAGCAGCACCTCCCTGACATACGATACTATCTCCCAACAGCCCCTGACAAGTGAACCCTCTCATTGAAATCATGTGAGGAATTTTATTACTCAACTCTGAAGATCTTCTGGGGGAAAGGAGGTTGCAAACTATTAACTATGTGGTCTTCACTGCAAGTTGGCAGATAAAATGCTCTTACGTATTTGAGGCTGTCATGTGGTTCACAGCCAGAAGTAGAGAATCAGCTTTGTAGTCGCTGACCAACCGAAAATTTCATCTTGTCACTGTGAGAAACACATTTATTTTTGTGTTGTGCCTGCAGATTTCAAGTGAATATATTCCTTTCTTTAAGCATACACTTGATTATATCCTTCCCCTCTTAACTGGGCGCTTACACAGCGTTATCCTGTGGTCATATGAGCACGTGGAGAAGCTTTTATCCTTGATAACCTTAAAAAGTCTATTGGGTTTGGGCAGCTCGTGTTCTTGGCTGTTGCAGTTGGGTTTAGCAGAGGTTTGTTGTTGGTGCAGGCTCCCTGTGTGACACTGCCAAGTGCAGGGCTCATGTCACAGTCTCGGAGCCGCTGCTGTGACAATTACAGCATCGTAAAGCCCAGCCTAATCAGGACTGATTGATTTATGGCCGTAGCTCCTGTGGTGGCCAGAGCAGCACAGCACCAGTGGCTCCCACTCGATTGTTCTGG
Source organism: Irena cyanogastra (assembly GCA_013397155.1). NCBI lineage: Eukaryota > Metazoa > Chordata > Aves > Passeriformes > Irenidae > Irena > Irena cyanogastra. The sequence goes on along the minus strand of VWZV01005857.1, from coordinate 261,837 downwards.
CCGAGCCACTGCCCTCCTTTGCTGTTCCACGTCAAAACAATACTTTGTACCTCTGTTTGTAAATCTCTGGAAGGGCTTGACAGAGGTATTGGTGTTTTACAAATGGAGAAACTGAGGCATGAGGGCCAAGTGACTCATGTAAGGTCACAGACTGAGGCAGCAGCACTCCAACACGGGCGTCTCCTCCCCATCTGTTGCACTTTCCATCTGTGGTATATTGATATACAGGAACCTTATAAGGAATTTATTTGCTGGTCGTCTGATGTGGTCATTTAAGAATATCTAAGTCCAGAGATTATTTTTATGACGGGAGGATTTCCCACTGACTTCTGTGGCTCAACACTTCTCATCCTGACTTTTTCAGTTGTTTTTTTTTGCTTTTAAATCCATTATATTCCACCTTCCATCAGGTGAAAAGCAAACTTTATCACAAGTCTGTGAGGGGTTCTCTTCTTTCTTGTACTGCTCTTCTTCTGCTTCATTTAATAGAATTTTTTTGGTGTTAGACTTCCAATCTATGTCAGGAATGCACAGGCGTGTTTGTTACTTGTTTTACTTCAGTCCCATGTTAATGCAGATGCGAGCAGGTTGAACAATTGCTGTTTTAATGTGCTTTATTAAGAATTAAAAGAAATAATCTATAACTGGTTATTCTCCCTGTGTGGAGGTTTCCCTTTCTCAGTTCTAAATCAAAGCTGCAGGCAGAGTCTGAAGTTAAAGTCTGCCCTTAAAACGGAACGCTGTAGTGCTCCTGACAGAGTGAGCTCTGCTTTATCTCCCTGTGCAGCCAACCAGGAGCTGTGGAAGGTCAGTTCACTTTTTCCTACAGAATTCCACTCTGAACGTTCACTTCATCATCTCATCATGGTTTCAGTGCAATTACCAGCCTGAAACTCATTACCAAGCAGAGCCCTTCCAGCAAGTTGTACATGAATACACCTAAATCACTTCTGTAATACTGCTTGACAAAGATCCCACTTTGTGTGTGTGTCCGTGGAATGCTGGCAGGTGGAGCTTCCAGTCTCCATTTGCCCAATGGGTGGAGTGTTGCTTCCAGGGAAGAGTTTTTTCCAGCCTGAGGAAACAAATTTTGACACCTACCTCATGCATAGAGGTGGCATTTTTTTGTTCTCCATATGTACAAGTTACATTTTTAAGCTTTATTAAATTTACATGAATCCCATTCACTGCTGTGGTGGTAGATGAGATTTTAATGTTGGGTTAAGGAAGGAATTTACAAGCCAGGCATAAAAATTCTATTAATTATGTTTGGCTCTGCCCCCGGTTGAATCTTGCTTGTCCTGAGTTCCTGGTGTTGCTCTTCTCCCCACTTCTGAACTTAATATTTAAGAAGCCTTTTTTTTTTCTCTTCAGAAATTTTTAAGTTCAGCAGCAGGATAACTACCACTGAAACAATAGTATGGGCTACTCTTTCAGTGGCCTTGTGAACAGCCAGTTTTGTTCTTCTGATAAGGCCTTGCCCTATCAATTGGGAAGTGCAGCATATAGTCATTTCCTGCATTTTGAGCTGCCCGTTCCTTCTGAGCTCTGAGGCAAGCACTGAATCTGCTTTTTGTTCTTGCCATGGCACTGTACTACTGATGGCAGCAGAAAGCAGTTAGTTAGTTCATCAAATACAAGCGCTGTTCCTGCTTGGATATTTATTCTGACCTTTACTTTGGACAGTTTCTCTGCCATGATCAGATTCTCTGATTACAATGTCAGCTTTCACCAGAGATCTCTTTGTGATTTAACTGGCAGCATTTGTTGGTTTGAGCAATTGGGTGTGCTGCTAGCAGCTCTGACATGGAAGTGGTGCTCGAGTGTTGGAAAGTTCTTCCTGGCAATGAAATTTCCTTTCTAGACTCTACCATAGTTTATTTAATGACCCAGGGCGAACTTTTTGACTTGCCTCTGTTCTGGTGTGGAATAGGAAATAATCCTTTCAGGGCTGTTGAGATGCTTTTATATTTAAGAAGTATGTGGAGATTCTTGGCTGGCTGTTAATGGGTGCTGCTGCTCTTGGGAGTATAACCCTGGGTGTCAGAGGTGTAGTTACCCAGAATGAGAGCTGGTTGGTTATGTAAGCTAATACTGATTTTTCATGGCCTGGGTGGGAGGAGTAAGTAACTGATCAGAGTTCGCCCAACTAAATTGCATTACATGTGGTTTCCAGACATCAGAGCTGGTCATTCCCTGTTTGTATTTCATGGGAGCTCCATCTGTTTGGTGGAGCAGTGCTGTTTAGTGATAAGTCTGAAAAAGAGGGAACTTGCTGAACTTGAAACTTATTCCTCTCTCTTTAATTTCCTGGTCCGCAGAAGTTGAGTGATGTTAACATATTGGAGATTCATAAAATTTAAGGCGAGAACAGATAATTAAATTGCCTTCCCTGATATGTTTTATATGCTTTGTATCACAGGCCTTTAAATTTTAATCATTTACTCTGAAACTGAGACCAGTAAATGATGTTTGGCTAAAAACAATTTGAAAGCTTTCCAGCCCTGAGTGTCCATCATTGGTAATTTCAGGCTCATCACTTCTCTTGGTAGTTATAAGAGGCTGATTTCTAATTTGAATTAGTCTAAGTTGTGCCGCTGGTTCTTGTTAGGATTTTCCTGACAAGATTAGAGCCCTTTAGTATCCCGGACTTTTCTTGCCATGAAGGTACTTACACTCTGTAATCAAGTTACTTGATAGATAAGGAAACAGAGTTGAGCTTTTAAGTCTCACTCTGAGGCATTTTCTCCAGCACTCAGATCATCCGGTGATTCTTCATGGTCTCCGTTTATTTTTAACATTGTGGAGACCAAAAAAGGTGCCTGCTCCAGCCTGTGCCTGATCCATACCAATTTCTGAGGTGCCTTTAGCCCTTTTTGCAGCACAGCCATTGAAGGGGTTCCCAGGAGCCCTTTTGCATAGGGAAATCCTGTTCATGGGCCTCGCTGCCCCAGCACTGACATTCTTTACTCAAACGAAGTCTGCCATTTAGTAGTTACAGTCTGCATTTTTTAGATTATAAATTAGCCTTTGTATTCTGATGGATTTGGCTTTCCTGAGCTAACTTAAGGCAAATTTTTAGCCTCCTTTCTCCTGTTGTCCTTTCTTCTTGATAATGTCCTGTTGTGCTACAGTCCTGGTGTCACTCACAGATTTTTATCTGCAGTGATAAAAATGTTGAACTGCATCAGACCTTAAATTTAGTGACAAAAAAAAAAAATTAGCATGATGCAATCCCAGGAAGTAGATTAAGAAGTGTCTGACTGACAGCTCTCGGATACGAAGCAGCCGATGTGGGTTTCCACCACAACCAGAGTACGCTCTGTGCGTGTACTTGACTGTGCTCAACTACATTTATAATCTCAAAAGAACAAAGTTAGTCCTTTATCAAGACATTTGCCATTAAAACATGCTGACTGGCACTACTGGTGTCCTTGTTCGTAATTCTTTACTGGGAAAACAGATTTTTCTTTTCCTGTTGTTTGCCTGGATGGATTCGTTCCATCCCCTCGCTAAGCATTGGTGAAATAGAAACATCCACCTGGCCTGGGGTGAAAGGCTTCTTTGGTGCATGAGTTTTAGGTTGATTTAAATGTTTCCCTGCTAATGGATTTGCTGGGAATCATCTTTTATTGCTGTTGAGTTAGAAAGTGCTTCATGTGACAAAGGCATGTTTCCCTAGTCAACAGAAAACTGTTCTCAGTGGTTTTTCCTTCCACTAGAAAGTTACTGGGATTTAAATTTTATTACTGGTACTGTGTTTGTTTTTTTAAGATACCTTGAATTTTGCACTTTGGTTGTTAAGGGAAACATCCCAAGGCCTTTTGTTTCTGGATGTCCTCAACTCTAAAATGGCAGCGTTTTTGGGGTGGTTGTGGTGCATCTGCTGCCAGATCCTGTGGAATTGTGGAAGTTATGAACTTCCCACCTTTACAAAGGGGTACTTCTGAAGACACTTGTGAATTACCCTTCAGTTCATGGGCATTATTCTCATAAATACTGGTGTCACTCCTCTGTCACACTCAAGGAAATTCTGATTTATTCATAGCACTGTGCCTTCTTGCTTTTTGTTAAAAATGCAGCTGCCTTTGCTTGCTGGCTGTTCCCTTGAATTTCCCTTTTCCTGTCCCAAACTGATTTAGCTTTTACTCCCTCGGTATTGCTGCTGTAATCAGCAATGCACAGGAATGTTGTCTTCTGCAGGAGAGGCAGTATTTTTGCCATTGGTTTTTAGAATCCTGGATAATGTGGAATCTTGAATCCAAACCTCATTTAAATACCACTAAGAGGAAGAAGTAAAATGTGTGATGTTTTAGGTTGTTCTTTTTTTTTTTTCCAAGTTGGGTGTTCTTAAGGATTTGCTCCCTGAGAAAGTCCCTATTTTGAAACCTGCAAGTTCCAGGCAGATAAATTGCAGGGAGGTCAGGCAAGTATCTAAAGTTTGGGATGCCTGCTTCCCTTCTGGCTGTCGGGTGGGAAGCTGGCTGCAGTGATAGGCTTTGAGGAGAGATTGGGAAGAGAGAAGAAAGGGGAGAGCACTGAGACACAGGATCTTGGAGGCTGGGGAGGAAACTGTGGAAGAAGCTGTGCCATTTGTGCTCCTGCACTCTGAGGTGTGGAAGTGGAAGGCAAGTGATGAGGACCCAAAGCTGTGGCGTTCTGGTGGACGTGGGTATTTCATGTCATGGCAGCCTCTGAGCTGAGGCAGCAGGTCTCCTGCCTGCTGGTTAAATCAGGATCTGATTTTCCTGTTCCTCTGCTGTCTTCTTGCAGGAGTTGTTTATTGGCTGAAATTGTTTCCATATGGCTGCAGTGTAGAGCTTGATTACATTAAACGTGGTGCTTTCCTGTGGCATTGCAGTGCTATGGAAAGATCATCCCTCCCTCTCTCCCCTTCCAACCTCCCCTTCCTCCATAAAACCTTGGGCTTGGAACGTGGAACTTGTTCAGGTATTATCTTCTTTCCCCTCTGAGGCTTGTAAAACTGGAAAACTGGGATCCAGATCTTCTTTGGGTCGTTGTATTTGATTGCTTAGGTGAGTTACCTGGGCGTATAAATGACTCATAAAATAGTTAAAATGAAGATTAAAGTGGCAGCAGTGCTGGAACTGGGCCTCCAGGGTGTTAAACACTGAACAAGCAGAAAAGAGTCTGCTTCCAGAGAGGTTTGGGACAGTCCATTTGGATTGTATTTGTTGACACTAATGATCAATTTAAATGCTGCTCCAGGAAGGTGTTAAAATTCCTGTACTCTGGATGCTGGAAGGCAGATTCCCTGCTTATCTGGAGCCTGGAGGCTGTGTCCAGTTAGTGGGAAACAGATCTGTTTAATGGCAAATGGATGCATCTCTATCTTTGATAAGAATAAAAGCTGATTGCTGGCTAAGTTGGCTGATAAAACCAGCAATGGAGCATCTCTACCTCCTCTTCGTAATTACACCTAAACCGGAGTTCATAACTGGAATTCAAAATCTATTTTTTTGTTAAAAAACGTTTTCTTTTTAAATAGGTTGAAATATAAAAATGCCTTTTTCTAAGGCCTAAGCTTTTTGCTGTAATGCCTCTGTTCTTGTAAAGGACTCCCAACAGAGCCTCAGCATGGCATTTCTACTGCCAATATCTCAAGTCAAACCGGTGGAGTGGTGGTTGTCACTCTTGGCTGAGCACATGGAACCAGAGTCTGATGAAACAGTAAACCTGATTTTTGACAGAAGTACCATCTTCTGCATGTGCATAGAGAATATTTCCTTTATTTCTGTGTATTCACATAGTTCATATCACAGCCTATTTAATTCAAAACTGAGAAACCATTTGGGAGCTGTAAATGCCGAAATACTTGTTTTCCTCCCCTAACATAAGGTGGAAAAAAGAACAATGAGGGAGGAGATTCACTAATCCTGAAATCTTTCTGTGGAGGACACAGCAAGGTTCAATTCATTTAATAAAAAGAATTCGTTTGTTTTCACTAAAGCATTTTAAAATGCAAACCATGTTTCTGTAACCCTTTTGTGCATCCTGTACCTATGATGTATCATTCAAGATTAATAAAACTGTAATACATAAAAGCTGGCATTTTAAAATTGTTTTATAAACAGTCTGGCTAATAACCCAGGGTGGAAACTGGAATGCAGGTATGCTGCTCTTCAGGCCCTTGCCTGGATAGAGGATGAAGCTCCAGGGTTTGTTTTTTTTTTTTAATTTAGTAGAAAATCTTTAAGGGAAGATTTAAGCCTCGAGCACCAGGTGTCCAGTGATATTCAGAGTGGTGTCAGTCACTCTGAGGTGTCTGTGGCTCAGAGAAAGGCTCAATGAATGTCCCTCAATAAACGTCTCTCCTAATTTAGAGGACTCGTGAGCTGGCAGATAAAAGGGAGACAGTGACCATGGAGTTGTCATGGTCATCTCCTCTGCTTGTCCTTAAAGGAATTGCTGCTGTCCAGTGCTTTGAGCGAAGGATGTGGGCACCTTCTCCAAACTGGGGTATTGCAAGTCTTAAAACTGTGAGAGCTGCCTCCCTTTAGCCCACAATGAGACAACACACTCAGGGAAGGTGGATTTAAACCTTTCCATTCTGCTTTGTGTTTCAACACTGCTGCTTGTCCAGCATTTCCAGTGTCAGGAGGCATTTCCTCATGGAAAGGGCTGTCAGGCATTGGAAGGGGCTGCCCAGGGAGGTTTGGAGTCCCTGTCCCTGGAGGTGTCCCAGGAAGACCTGGATGTGGCACTCAGAGCTCTGATCTGGGTGACAAGGTGGGGATCAGTCACAGGTTGGACTCGATGATATCAGAGGTCTTTTCTAACCCAAATGATTCTGGGATTTTTTTTGGTTTTTTGTGGGTCCTTTGGTGGATGGCTTGTAGACATTGTGAGGAGAGAACTTCTCACAAAAGGCTGGGGATCCTGCAGTTGGATGCCTGCAGATCCTGATTTATCTGGAGAACCTCTCTGCTCCCTCTCTGTTTTGCAAAACAGTGTGGGAAAGACAGGCTGGAGAAACCTGAGTTTTCTTCTATCCCTCACACAACCTACTGGCTATGTGGGAACAGAAATTAAGACTAGGACATTTAATTTTAAGTGTTGTCATCTTCACAGAAAGTCACAATTTATCTTTCTCTCTGTCACAGAGCTTGTCTGTGCTACTTCTCACACATCAGAGCTGCTTTCTGCTTCTTACCTACTGCATGACCAGCTAAAACACAGATAAAGCTTCACTGCTTTGAGCCCCTCCAGAACTCCCTTCAAGTAGCAGCTTTACACTAATGAACTTTAGTTGGTTTGCCGGTTACTTCTCAGTGATTTCCAAAACTGCTGAAACACAATGAGTTGGTGAAGACTCTCTTGTGTATTTTGTGGGAGTTCAGATATTTGAATATGGAGTAGATGAGTACTAAGTATCTGCAATTTCCATTAAATTTCGATATCTTTAAGGGATGAGTCCTTAAAGCAAGCTCTTACTGACGTTAGAGGCGGTGGGATTACTCTCTGTTGGCTCTCACAAGAACTGAACTGGAACTATATTGTGGATATTTTGTTTTTAATTAGCAGATCACTGAGTTCTAGGTCCTTTCATATTTAAGAATAATTAATTCTCCATTGTTTTTGCTTCTGACAGACTTTTACTGTCAGCCTTCCAGAGGAGACGTTGGCCCTTCCTCCAGTTATCTGACAAAACAATTCACTGTGAGCAGCCTTTCCCTCACCCCTCATGGCAGAAATTTGCCTCTGATGTCCTCCTGGTGCTGCTTCCCAGCTCTGCTTTGTGCTCTCCATCTCTTCCAAATAAAACCTGCCTAGCAATGGGATTGAAAGACTTAAACTCCCCTTGCCCACTCCTGAAAAATTCCGCAGCGCTCGCCTTCCAGTGAGCAGCGTGTGTTAAATGTCCTGCAAATCACTGGATGAAGAGGATGATCCTTCAGTTTTCCTCTAATGAGAATGACTTCTGAGAAGGCTGCAGGCTCAGGGCCATGCTGCCATTGCAGTATTATCAGTACATTCTGGCTGCAAGCGTGATTTCTTTTTTCTTTAATATTAAAGGGAAGGGTTGTGACTTCTGAGCTATAATTGTGTGGAGACATTATTTGGGCAGACCTCCTAAACTCTCCTGCATTAATCTGGATGTGCTGGATATGAGCTCTGTGCTCTTACAGCTGTTGAGGAGAGTCTTGGACCGTTTGCAGAAAGCAGAGAAATTGCAAATTTTGTGTTTTGATGTTGCACCTCGAGTTTCTCTTGCCTGTTTTCCCTGCTATTGTTGATGGTCTTTTTTTTGTATCCATCTGCAGTCACAGTTCCCAGTTCTAAATTTAACTTAAACCCAGTTTTGACTTGACTTTTTGGTTTTGGGCTTAGTCAGCCACCAAGCAAAAGTGATTTAGCAACATTCTCTCAGGTTTCAGAAACCACCCTGCTGGGCCATGCCTACCCCAGGGCTCTGAGGCTGCTGGGCTTTGTAGGAAGATGTATTTTTGTAGCCCAGTCATTACCCCAGCACCAACCTAAATCCAGGTGGATCATCATGTTCCTGCACAGTTATTTTTGGAGCAAGTTGCACTGGAAAATTGCACTTAAGGTGGGGGTTAGACTGGACAAGCTCAAGAGGTGCTGTGCAGCCTCTGCAGTTCTGTGGTCTGTGCAAAGGGAGAAATTAAACTGCTAATTCTCACGGAGATGTATCCTTGTGCTTATCATCCTGTTCCCTGTTCTCTCTCACACTTTATTTTTGAAAAGGAGAGCTTTTAAAGTGTTCTACTGTAGTTCTTAAAGACATGCAACTCTTACTGGATTGAACACCTTGGCTGGCACAGGGGAGACTTAAAATGCAGTTATTTAATGGCATTTTACTTGGTAGACTTTGAAATTGAGAATTGAGTGAGGCTCCTGCTTTGCTGCTCTTTTTCTGCAGGGCAGCAGTGGTACAAAAATAAAGGGGTATGTCCTGATAGCGTTGGCTGGAGCTGGTTCTGAGCTGCACCACCACAGGGCTATGCATGTTTGTAGCTCTACATTTGGGCATCTGTAAAGCAATGTTTATGTAAGAATTGCAAAACTCAGTATAGGAACTGAGTTCAGTTAAAATCAGATGTAAGAAATGTGCTCTTGGGGTCATATCAGAAGTTTGCCTTACCTCTGGCGCAAGGCTGGATAATGCAGTAGGGGATGCTGAGGAGAGCCTGGAAGAACAAGGCAAATGTGACCCCTCCCCAGCACATCCTTGCAGCCATCCTCAGTGTGTGCTGCAGGTGTTCTGGATTTTCTCTGTATCCCCCCTTTTCCACCCACAGGGAGGTCCAGATGTGTTTGATCCCGAGCCATGTCCATTGCAGTATTTTCCCCTGCTGAATGTCCCATGCCTGGAGGCCAGTAGCCCTTGGGAAGGGAGGTGCTGTTAGTTCAGTTCCTAGTGAGCAAATGTCCTTAATTTCTAATTTAAGTCACCTTTTTTTTTTTTTTCAGTTTGGCTTGTTTCATTTTTTTTGTTGTCTTTTTCTTTCAATCCCTCTTCAGTCCTGTGCCACTTTAAGCAAGAACAAATTCAGTGTTTAGACTCTGTGAGCTGGGTAGTGGCTCCTTCCCATTCCCATCCTCACCAGTGTGTTCACAGGGCTGTTCAATAACTCTGGTTCTTGATTCACATGGGGTCAGTTGGGAGAACATGGACATCTGTGTAACTTCATGATCTTACTGGAATAGGGGACAGTTTTGCTGGAAGTGATTTGGGGAGTTTTCAAAGTTCTGACCCTGCAAGTGCTCGCCCCTGGCAGGGAGGGAGGGCAGGACACAGCTTGGATTTCTGATGGATCTGCATCCAGAAAAACACACCTGCTTGTGTCCAGAGTGGCACAAACCCTGTGGAATAAGGGCAGGGAATGGTTTCTCTCCATTTTGGGCACTCTCCAAACATCTCTTGGACTCTCAGTTACTGTTTAACTCTAGCGCTGTGTACTCTTCATACACAGGGACTAAGTCTGCTGTCTTTTAGAAAATGAAGGTTTTTTCTGACCTGTCAATGCCTTTTTGGTGTGGATGTGATTGCTATTTGCCTGTCATTTCTCTAACTTGTAAAGCTGTCTCCAGTGTATGCAGTTTTATATCCCATTAGCTTGCTCTTTCTCATCTTATCACACAGCACTGTAATCATCTGTCCTCTTTCTACCCCCAAATACTGGCTTTAAATACTGTTTTCTAAAAACCTTCCTCCTAAAAACTGCCTCTGTGTGACACTTTCCTTGCATACAGTGATATATGTAAGACTTGAACAAAGAATTTCATATTTATTTTATTGTAATTTTTTTTTCTAGATAATGTATTTGATAGCTGTGCTTTTTGGAGCCTCCTAATTTACCTAAAAGGTTATTTTTTGTAGGGAATATGTTAACACATTGTTTCGAGTGCTGTACAACAGTGGTGATTCCTCAGTGGGGGGAGAAGGAGCTGAAAGCAAAGGAAGTTCTGTGAGTTGCATCACTGGAAGCACAAGGGTTAATGTTTTTTTCTTGCCAGTTGTTAAGTCTGTTTCCTGCTTTTACTTTAATGTCTGCATATAAAAAGATTTTGGTTTCTTTGTCCCCTTGCACTTGAACTAGAAACTGTAATCTATTTGTGGTGCATCGTAGAGAAGTTATTTTTTTAGTACTTTTGGTTTAACAGTTTCTCTGTAGAGGAAAAAAAAAACAGATTGAGGCATCCTTCCAGTGAAATATAAAATGAGAGGATTGTGATATCTGAATTTAGCAATGCCTCTGCTAATAGGACCAAAGATGACAAACCAGATTGAATAGTCCCTTATCCCTCTGTTTTGGAGAGAGCCAGGCTGAAGAGAATAATCTGCAAATAAATAGCTGGGAATGACATTTGCATTTCTCCTTGTAAGAAGTTGGTAACAGTTCTACAAGGAATGGATTGGAAATGAGTTTTCTTAACCTGTAATGAGTAGGGAGCTTAAATTTCATTGCTGCTGAGGATTTCTAGCCAAAGATTTCTGTTTTACAGCTGTTATTAAAAATTTATGGGGCAGCTGGAGATCAAAGCAAATATATATTCTCTTTATTATGTAAACTTGGTTTTGTGCAACGTATGCATTGCATCCATATAGTTTAGGCAGGATTTTTTGTTCTAGCGAGGGCAAGCAGCCTTTACATGGTGCAGTTATATCCCAGTGACTAATGATGGTCTGATTCTCTCTCTTCATTCCTTATTTCCCAAGTAACTCAGGAAAACTAAGGTGCTGCACTTGCCTTGTTTCCTGTTTCCTGGTTGAAATCTTCTGTACTGTGCTTCATACTGAGGTTTTGTTACAGAAATTTTTTTTTTCTTTTAAATTTTTTTTTGTGTTCCACATAACCCAGGTTTCCCACTGGTGTGCTGAAGGACTTCCTTGGACTACCTTTCATTTCTTAAAGCCCAGGCCTGAAAATATTTATACAGATATTTAACCTTTTGGGGGATCACCTCACAGTCAGGGCTTTAGGCTGCAAGAGGTTTTCGGGAAGGGGGTGGCCTGGCTTTTGTGCAACACTCCAGGTCCTGGGCTTCTTATAAATGCCTTCTGTTCATTCATATTTCTTCTCCGAATATCTTCTTCTTGCCTTCCTTTCCCACCTTGCTGCATATGAAAGTAAGCTCTCAATATTAGCATCTTTTATCACATTTTTAGAGTGAGAGGCTTTTTTATATGTTAGCTTTGAGAATATATTGGTTGTCAATCTCAAATTTTACCAGGACCTGCGATCTCATTTTCGAAGTGAAAGCTTAGATGTGAACCCTGATGGTTCCAGTTGGAGAAGACAACTGTAAAACCTAAAAACACAGAATCATTAAGGCTGGAAAAGACCAAAGAGAGTGAGTCCAAGCTGTGACTGATCCCCACCTTGTCAGCAGCCCAGAGCTCTGAGTGCCACATCCAGGCCTTGCTTGGACATCTCCAGGGATGGGAACTGCAAACCTCCCTGGGCAGCCCCTTCCGATGTCTGACCACCCTTTCTGTGAGGAAATTGCTCCTGATGTCCCAGCCTGACCCTCTCCTGGCACAGCTCGAGGCTCTGTCCCGTTGCCATGTCATGGTTTCTGAAGGGCTGTGGTTGCTGTACTCAAGCATCTCATAGCAATTCACGCATTCCAGTTCTTTTTTGGTTTGTGTTCCTTGTATCCCACTTCTGTCCCATGTTCCCAGCTGCCTGGTGGTCTCTGAGCTCTCACATGAACTGCTGCTTTTGCACTTGCTGGGGTTTGTGTGGGTGTAGCTGAGCCCTTGGTGTGCTGTTACTTTAAAGCACTGATAAAAAGGCGGTAGAATATGGGAGGGAGGGAAGGCAAAAATCTGAAAAGCTGCTGGATCTTAAAGATGAATCAGCCTGGTTTAGATAGCAAGCAAAGCCACAAACAGCCTTTTCTACCCAGTGTGCTTTTTTCCATTGCTTTTGCAAAGTTGTTTCTCCAGGGGAAGATTTCAAGCTCCATAAGACTTGTGTTCTTATATTAGTGTCAGGACAAGGACTAAGATTATTTGTGTGAATATGTACAAACAATTCCATTACCAGGAGTTCCTTTCACACTTTCTCCCTGGTGGAATTATGGCCTCATATTGCATGATGGTGTGTCTATTCCTGTTTGTACAGGTCTGTATTTACAAACTCAGGCCAGGGAGCTCCTGTGCATGAGCTGAGAGAAAGAGAAGTCAGTGTAAATGACAACGTGTGACACAAAACCAGCCCTATTTATAAATACAATGAAGGATATACAACAGTGCTCTCACAAGAGGGGTGCAGGCAGACCTAGGGTTGCTGTAACGTGAGTGATTGTGGGGTTTTTTGTCTTTTTTTCATTTGAAGAGCAAATACCCCCACTTCTGTGAACAGCCTCCTGCACCCTTTTAACTCACAAAGATTTGATTCAGTTCTGCTGCAGGGAAGGAAGTGATAGGAGCAACCTGGAAGATGGGGGCAGTTCCCAGAACACATCATCCCCAACACTGCACTGGCAGAACTGGCAGCCACTTCTCCTCTCTTTGCTGGGGCTTTTCATCTCCTCTCCCTCCTGGGTTTGTCTGCTTCCCTAAGCAGGCTCAAAGAAAGGTTGCAAAACCATGATGGGGGCAGGGGGAGCAAGGGAAGCAGGTAGAAATGATAATTTATTCCTTTACATTTTCTCCTCTTTTCCAAATTGATTACCAGTTGTGCTTACAAAGCACCATTTACAACAGAAATCAAACCCAAGGAGGTCTCATTCAGATCTGGATCAAATAGCAAGTTTCCATATTGGTGGTACTGACTTGCTGTCTCTTGGTGGACTGTAAGGTATTAGAAAATGGTCCCTGAAATAATTGCAGCAAATGTGAATGTTCTGTCTCCTGGGCACGTTCTCAAGCACTGTCAGTGTTGCTGAGATTGTCTGAGAAGCAGAAGTGATGCAGGTTTTTATCAATATTTGTAATTAAGAAAATGTTCTGGCTAAAATGGTGAGTGATTTTATGACTCTGCTGTGTCTTGTAGTATTAGTGGGATACAGGGTGGCCCATGGAGCTGCTTGCAGAAAGTTGGAATTTTTTTAAGGTTAGGAAATGTGATCTTGGCCCAAGGCATAGGGAAGCAGTGTTAGACACAGCAGCCAAGGCAGACAGGACATCTGAGGTTGTCGTCAGACCTCTTTGTGCCAGTAAAGTTGATGTTTTACCACCATCAGAAGTTGAGATGAGAATTAATAGTTTGGAATACGCTTTGGTGATGGAAATACATGTATATATATATATGACTTACAACTGAAAGTGTGTATTCACTTATTAAACAGCATTCGATACAAGATCAGAGTTTATGTTTAGAGAGATAAAACAGCTTTTTTTTTTAATCTCACTGCATGAAAAGCAGAGTGAGAAGGGCAAGAGGGCAGGTGTGGGTCACAGGGAGCAGGTGGAAGCTGGACTGGGAGAACTGGTTGTGGTCCTCTGTGGGACAGTGGGGCCCAGGAAAGTGGAGCTCCAGCATCTTGCCACTGTGGCAAAGCAAAATGTCAGCAGTGATAAGCGATGGAGGCAGAGATTTCGTGGTGGTTGGACATTTATTAGGAAGGATTTTTGCCTTAGAGAGGCTTAAATCGTGATATCCGTCAAAGATTGGTTATTAGATCACCTGGCAGGCAAGGGAAAATAAGGAAAAACAAGAAATTGTGTTTTCTAGCACTTGCTGTCCTGTTGCTTCTCTAGTCATGATTTTTTTGGGGAAAATTGTTTTTGCTGAATAGTGGATTTTCAGACAGGCAGTTAAGGGAGAAGAAGACTGTTGCTTTTATTTGAAACATCTTGGAAAGGAAACAGTCTTAAAGGCAACAATAAATGTTCTGGCATAATGCAGACTAAACCATCCTTAAAACAAGTCTATATCCATCACTCTGATATACTGGAGTCCCAGTCTGCTGATTTGATGTCAGGATGATGAATTATGACCTTTTATTATTTATTTATTTTAAGGTTTAGTTGCAGACTTTATAAAAACATAAAGTAGGTCTGGATTCGGTTGTGAGGATTATGGAGTGGCTGGGAGAAGCCTATGGTTTTGGAGCACAAGTGGGTAGCTTCTTTTCCTGTATTTGGGTATATTTTATATACACCCAAATGCATTTTTATGTACATAAAATTAATTGATATTTTTACTTATATACACACCTTACAGCTAGGTGAAATTACAAGCAGGTCTAAATCACTTTTACGTCTGTGCATGGCAGTGGTTCGAGGTCAATTTGTGGGTGTTGCCTCTTGTGCTCAGCAGGGCTCCTGTGTGTGGAGACACAAATTTAGGCTGATGGGGAACCAATTTCAGATGAAGCTTTGTGAGGCGCTCACAGTGACACTTGGGTTGTGCAGATTTATTTAAATTGCTCTGAGGTCTGGTTTAATCCTTCCAATTTGTGTAGACAAGGCCATTGGAGAACATCCCTGAAAATACCCTGCAAGTGCTCTGCACAGCAAACACGGTGCTCCAGTTCTCCCAGGCCTGGGATAGCACGGGCTGTGTTCAAACCCCATCGCCTGCCCTGTGTCCCTGCAGGTGTGACTCTTGGGATGCAGTGCTGCGGTGTTCACCTGTGCCAGGCTGTGCAATCATGGAATGGTGAGGGTCGGGAGGGGCCTTAAAGCTCATCCGTTTCTGCCATGGGTGAGGACACTTTCCACTATCCCAGCTTGCTCCAAGCCCCGTCCTGCCTGGCCTTGGACATGTTCCAGAGATCCAGGGGTAGCCACAGCTTTTCTGGGCACCCTGTGCCAGGGTCTCCCCACCCTCACAGCCAAGAATTCCTTCCCAATATCCCATCTATCCCTGCCCTCTGGAAGTAGGAGGCCATTCCCTGTGTCCTGTCCCTCCATGCCTTGTCCCAAGTCCCTCTCCAGCTCTCCTGGAGCCCCTTTAGGCCCTGGAAGAGGCTCTGCGGTCTTCCTGGATGCTTCTCTTCTCCAGGTGAGCACCCCCAGCTCTCTCAGCCTGGCTCCAGAGCAGAGGGGCTCCAGCCCTTGGAACATCTTTGTGGCCTCCTCTGGGCTCTCCCCAGCAGCTCCACGTCCTCCTGCTGTTGGAGCCCTGGGCTGGAGGCAGCTCTGCAGGTGGGGTCTCACCTGAGAGGGGCAGAGGGGCAGAATCCCCCCCTCCCCTGCTGCCCACACTGGGGGATCAGCCCAGGACATGTGGGTTCTGGGATGTGAGTGCACATGGATGGGACATGTCCAGCCTACCAGCACCCTCAGGTCCTTCTCCTCAAGGCTGCTTCGTATTTAGTCAGATATCCATGGAAAGGTTTCATATTACTGGTCATTTGTTTTGAAATAAAACTCTTAAACAGCTCTCCTCACCAAAAACTTCAAGTTTTTCATCCTCTTTGAGTTTACCAGTGTGGCTTTTGGAAAGCTCTGGCCTTGGCTCGTGATAATGTTGATGTCTCATCTTGGTGTCTCAAATAGATCTGATATGAAATTTCATCAATTGCCTTATTCCTCATTTAGACTAAAACCTTCTCTACTTCTTGACAGTGAGTAAATTGCCTCCGAAATTTCTTGGCATTGCTTTTGCAGCTTCCTAGCGTGGGAGTGACCAACTCTGCTTGCTCACAGCAGTTTAATAATTTCCAAACAACTTACTACACCTGTTTGAACATTTCCTTTATATTCCATGTGATACAAAACTCATTCCCAACCCCTTTTAGTTCATTTTTTTAGAAGGTGTCAGAAAAAGTGGTTTGGTTTTAATTTCCATATTTCTTCCTAAAGGAATGATGCATTTGTTTACTCAAATATACTTGAGACCCAAATTCCTCTGGTTGTCCTGTTGTCTTCTCCCAGCATTTCCTTTGCTCCCCTTCCCTTGGCTGCTCAGGGCAGAAGTAAGACTGTCTCCCAGGTAGATGAGATCCATAAAATCCATCCCAGAAGTTCTCTTCCTGCAGTAAATGCATCCCATGGATGTTGCATGGACCCGAGTGTGGTTTCAGAGGGTGGGGGATTGTACAAAGTTAAGACTGCAGCACGTGGATCGATGCGAATCAAAGTGGTTTAAAGAGCAGGCAGGAAACTTTAGTTTGAATAATTGATCCTTGCTTTTGTTTTGCACTTGTATTTCTTGGGCTCTGCTGAGAACTTCAGGGGTTTGTAGTAGGTGTCAGGATGTAACCTGAGCAATTACATTGCTTCCTATACATTTATTACATGCTGAATTAGAACATGGTTAATCCTGCATATTTCCCAGCTGATTCCTATTTAAAATCATGTCAAGCTCCATTTGGATGGAAACTAATTCAGTTGAAAGTGCAGTTTTACTTGATGTTAAGGCTGTGTTACACTTCTGTCAAAATACAGCTTTTCTTCTAAAGTACATTTATTAAATACAGTGAGTCTTGCTAAGCTAAATTTCACCTAATTTCTGGTTACCTTGTCCTTCAAAACCATAGAGCTGGCAGAGCTCATCAACTTACCTTATTTTTATTCCTCATTTAAAAGCGAGAAACTGTTTTTCCTGCTTTCCGAATTCCCAGCTGATTTCTCAACTTTGAAAGCAGCAGTCATTGAACTGAGCTAAATAAGCAAAGTAAAAAGAAAATGCTTGTTCTTTTGTACTTGCAGACAAGGATTCTGCTTGAAAGATGGGTTGGCACTTCATCAGACACTGGTTCCCAGTGCTTACCGAGTGACTTCCACTGCTTCACTGCCTTGAGATTCTTCTCCCTTGGAAAATTTTTTGCAAAATACGCATCTTAAAATCGTTTTTCTAATTTAAATTATTTCAATTTAGAAAGTAATTTTCAAGCTTTTATTTTTAAACTGCATGACTCTGCAGTGATGCAGATGCACCTTTGCTTGTGAGTATTGCAGCTGTGTTTGTGAAGTCAAGGGCACGTGTGGCAGCAGCCCCAGCCCTGCTCTGTGGATATCGTTGAGCTGGATGTGGGATTGGCATCGTGCTGCTGGCTGGGAATTGGTGCACACGCAGCCCAGCGCTGCTGTGCCTGCTCTGAGACCTTATATCCCAGATTTAGGTGCTCCTCTGAGATCAGCCTTTCAGTGGGATGAGGAACCAAGGACTAGGAAGTCATTGAATTATGGAATCACAGAGTGGTTTGGGGTGAAAGGGACCTTACAGCTCATCCTGTCCCATCCCCTGCTGTGGGCAGGGACACCTGCCACCATCCCAGCTTGCTCCAAGCCCTGTCCAGCCTGGTCTTGGACACTTCCAGGGATCCAGGGGTAGCCACAGCTTCTCTGGGCACCCTGTGCCAGGGTCTCCACATCTTCACAGCCAAGAATTGCTTCCCAATATCCCATCCATCCATACCCTCTGGCAGTGGGAAGCCATTCCCTGTGTCCTGTCCCTCCATGCCTTGTCCCAAGTCCCTCTCCAGCTCTCCTGGAGCCCCTTTAGGCCCTGGCAGGGGCTCTGAGGTGTCCCTGGATCCTTCCCTTCTCCAGGTAAGCACCCTCGGCTCTCCCAGCCTGGCTCCAGAGCAGAGAAGCTCCAGCCCTGTCCAGCCTGGCCTGGAGCACTTCAGGGATGGGGAGTCCATAACCTCCCTGGGCAGCCTGAGCCGGGGCCTCACACCCTCACAGAGAGAGGTGATGCTGTCCTGCAGCTGCAGAGAGGAAATGTCCCCTGCTGGACACTCAAACTCTGGGCATTGCCCAGCTTTGAGTATTCCAGGGATTTTTCCTTGAGGGGAAAGACCCTACAACTGAGAATGTATTCATGGCATGTCTGGACTTCAGAAGCACCTGAAGTTACATGCTAAGAGTGAGCTCTTAATGTAATGTCTGTGTGAAGGCCTTCAGCTGTTTCAGTGACAGGATTTGGTTTGACTTCTTTGTTGTTCCTGCTCCTAAGTTTTTACGATGAGTCTCTGGAAGACTGGTGGGAAGGAACTTCCTGAATTGTTCCTGCTGAGGGATCCACGTCAGGGCCGATGCTCGCTGGCTGGCAGCGCTTTGCTGGCTATTTTGAGCTCGTTTGTCTTGGTAGATAATGCTTGTCCTGGCATCATTCGTTGCACTCCTTTAACTTTTAAAGGCTCTAAATGTGAGTTAAGCATAGACCATCTACTTCTAAATCCTTCTTTTGTGCTCGTGTGAGACATTAGAGACAGCAGCAGTATGGCATCACGTGGGAAGGGACCTTAAAGCTCATCCCATTCCACTCCCTGCCATGGGCAGGGACACCTTCCACTATCCCAGGCTGCTCCAAGCCCTGTGCAGCCTAGCCTTGGACACTTCCAGTGGTGTGGCAGCTTCTCTGGGCATGTCCTTTTCCTGAAAAAGCAGTGGGACTTTGGCAGGTGGCAGAGCTGTAAAGGTTAAAATTGGAATTACTGTGCAGAAGAATAATTTCTTATTCAGAAATGGTTTAACTCTGCTGTAGGCAAGGCAGGCAAGTCTCCCTGCAGTCTCTGGAGCAGGAGCTCTGCTTGCAAAAAGAGCATCCTCGACAGATGCAGCTTCTGTGCAGTAGTTAAAAATAAATTGTGAGCAGTTTAACAAGAAAAAAAAAGGTTGAGAAACAAATCTGGGCATCAGTTTACGACAACTCTGGTTTTCTGAGTGTGCTGGGGAGTGAATTTTTAAGATCTTGAGGCAGGAAGTGTCTATATACAGCCATAAAAGCAGCTTCTGCTTTCTTTTTGGGATATTAACTTTTCCTGTTCCTTAGGTCTGGGCTGTTTGCTCTCCTGAAGGGAGCTAAGCTCCATCTGCTTTTTAAAAATGGGGAAAATACTGTTGCTGCACACAGGGATTTGAGGTAGGATTTTTTTGGTGGTTTGTCCAGCAAGGATATTTTAGGTCAGCATAATAATCTAATATTTATAAAGTTCGGAGGTTTTTTTTTTTGGTGTTGAACAAAAAAGTGCCTTTATCAGTATGAACTGAGTTTTGTCATGTAAAAGTGTTGTCATTTCCTATTGCATATTTCGTTTTATTTACCAATTAGTGATAACTGAATAGATCATAAATACATACATTTTGATAAAACTGCTTCACTAAAACACAGAGTATTTGTTTTCATTCCCCCCCTCTTAGTTTGAAGTCAAAAGCATAAAGCTGCTTAGGATCGATAGCTTCCCGGTTTTCTTAGGAACAGAATTCTTTTTCCTCCACTGTATTTTTGTCCCACATGTGTGTCGGAGATACCATTTAAGCTCTGATCCTGAAAATGCTGAAGTATGCTGGTAATCCTGCTAAATCCACTTTGAATCTCCCAAGTGGAAAAGCTCACGCAGTCAGGGCTGGGCGTTCTCTAACCAAGAACTTTACAGCATGGTAACTTTAGATGGAGAAGCTGCAGCACTATTTAATCTTTAAAGTACTGTAATACTTTAAAATGTATTGTAATTGGATCAAAATGACCAGGATACAGTTATTGGCTTTGTGCTGTTGCATTAAAATGTTTGCTTTTTAAAAAACCTGCTTGGTACTCGAGACAGTCATGTTTTTGTGTATGCCAATAAAATAGGTAAAAGCACTCAGTGGTTATTCTTTGTTTTTGAGAGCTGTTATTTGCATAAAATGTTGTGTGAGCAGAGCATTGTTTGAATTCATAGTAGATTTGTGTGCTTGAAAATTCATAGAATGCCAGAAAGTTTGGGTTGGAAGGGAGCTTAAAACTCATCCCATTCCAACCTCCCTCCCATGGGCAGGGACACCTTCCACTATCCCAGGTTGCTCCAAGCTTCGTCCACCCTGGCCTTGGACACTTCCAGGGATCCATGGGCAGCCACAGCTTCTCTGGGAAATCCATTCTAGCCCCTCACCACCCTCACAGGAACTGTTTGACTTCAGTCTCCATCCTTTGCGCTCTCACCTCCTTCCAGTTTCTCCAGCATTTCCTTCCTTGTTGTACCTTGAAGCAGAAGCTTCGGGAGAGAAGGCAGAACCAGGAGGAAGAGGTGATATTATAAAGGGTTTGGACCTGGAAAATTCCGGTGAAGGAAATGAGACAAAAATGATGGTAGCTGTTAAGGATTGTACAAATCAAAATTAGTTTTTGTAGTGAAGACCAAAGCAAGCCAGGGAGGATTGAGAGGAACATCCAGCTTTCACAAGATGAATAGAATCATGCAGAATGGTTTGGGTTGGAGAGACCTTAAAGCTTGTCCACTTCCACTCCCTGCCATGGGCAGAGCCACCTTCCAGAATCCCAGGTTGCTCCAAGCCCTTTCCAGCCTGGCCTTGGACACTTGCAGTGGTGGAGCAGTTGTGAGTAACCTTTGCACTGCCTTCAGCAAAGGCAGTTTTCCTGGAGTGAAGGAGCTCCTGGGCTTTGTTAATCCCTGCCTTGCTCCCGTGATCAATGCGGGAAAACAGCCTGCTGTGAAAATTTACCACCAGAGATCAATAAGCCCTGGCTACCCAACTGTATTAAAGGGAATTGATGGGCTGAGGGATCTTGTAAACACTTGTTTGTCCCATCAGCATGTTTGTGTGTGGTGATGGGCAGGACGTCTCCAGAGCCCTGGCAGGGGATGTGGCTCCGGCTGTACTCGGGATTGCCGCGGAATCGCCTCCGTTTATCTCGAAACCACGTCGGCTGCCCCAAGATGATTAGACATCAGGAATGGAAATGTTAGGGCTGATAGGGAATTTTATAAATTTTTAAATAAGGACACAAAAGCTTTATTTATGCTGGCTGAATTGAGATTTAGAGAAATACCCAGCTAACTTTGGCCCCTAGATGACATTTTAAGGGATAAACGATCAATGTTATGCAAATGAGCAAATTGATCAAAACTGGTGATTTAAATCACTTTGATTTACATCAGCAAGAGGGAAGCTTTGATTTAAATCATTGATTTTAATCTTGTTTTGGGATTGTACTTTCATTATTTTCCTAAAGATAGGTTGATTTTCATTGGCTGGTAACTATTGGAAGGGTGTTTATTTGCAAACAGGTACAGCTCTTAAGTTAATTCCTTCATTTCTTTCTTTGGGCAGGAGCAGGAATGCTTAGCTGGTAGGGGAGGTGGGGTAGGAATATGTCCTGAAGCAGGTACATAATTCAACAAGTCCTCATTTAAATTCTCTAACGTTTACATTTATAAATGAACAAATTATTCCTTATATCTGCCAAAGAGGGCAAAAGTGCTTTAGCACTTGACTCTCCTTCCCAGTGCTTGTGCTGTAGTTTTCACCAGCCAGGACTGGGATTTATTTCCCTTCCTTTCTCGCCTTCCAAAATACAGCAATAGCTAATGCTGCTAAATATTTTCCATGTCATTTTAAATAACAGTGTACTAAGTCTGTGTTTTGGGAGTAGTTGATCAAAATTGTAATGTAACTGTTAAAAAAACTAAAATACAATTCAAAGCCTTTTTTTTACATCTTGCCTTATAAATTCTAATATTAACTCATTTAGTTTCCTAGTATTTTTTTGGTGGTGAATGTAATCCTGGTTTGGTAGTCAAGGTGAAAAATGCACTAAGCTATGGAATACATATTGAATTTCTTATTTCCTCTCTGAAGGACTTCAGGAGCAGATTTTTTTAATTTGAGTGTGGAGTGTGTCTTGCAGACGGGTTCAAGTGGTTTGGTCACTGTTTAAATTCCCCAAGTGAACGAGGCAGGCAGATGCTGCTCTGTGTTCTTGTGATTAAAACCAAAACTCTTTCACACTTGTGTTTTTTTTGTTCTTGGGCCGCAATATTTACTGCAGCCTAAAAGCAGCTTCAGTGGAGATGGAATGAGCACAGACAAGAGATTCTGGTCTGTTAGATTTTCTATTACACTTTGTTAGCATCGATGGAATCGTGATAGCTTTGTCTCAACTCTAAAGAGCACCTTAAATCCTTTGGTAACTAACTCTTTGCTTATTACTCTGCATCCTCAGCACTGTGTAAATATTTATGTTTGGGAACAAAAGGCAACAGTTGGAGGTGTTGAGCTGATAGTTCCCATCTTCGACAATATCAAACCTGTGATGCTGCTTAGAGTGTAGAGCCTCTGCTGAAAGTTGCCAGCATTTGGGTAAAAGATGCTGCAGAGCCTCCCCTTTCCCCGTCCCAGAAAATGAGAATTAATTATTTTAATTGTACTTTTTGACTTTTGTACCACTTTAAAACAAATGCCCTCCCCGTGCTGATGAACCAGCACTCCAGTTGCTGGAAGTAAATCAGAGCAAAAGTGAGGTCCCAACGTTTTGTCACTCTCAGTTTCACTTGAGTTCTGTATTGTCAGGTCATTCATTTGCTGCTGTTTGTGTTCCTTGGTGATGGGGTGATAAATAGCTGTCCCTGCCATCGCTCATGTGGCTGCTGCTGGAAGTGACAAAGATGCAGGAACCAGGCTCTTGCAGATGTTAAGCTCTGCTTAATAAGTTAGAAAACATTTAAATTTTTTTTCCGATGAGGACAAAAAGCCTTTATATGAATGCAAAACACTGTTGCTGCTCAGATCTGTAAAACTGGAAGAGGGAAGTTAATGGTCCATATGACCTTACACCTCTGGGTGCTTCTGTCCTACATCCTAGATTAGGTTTTTAATTCTGAATCAAAAATTTCCACCCATATCTGGCTACAAATGATATGTTGGTGGCTGATGCAGCTTACTGAGATGGTTTATATATTGGAATATCCCTTTGCAATAAAAACAAGTTGAGACGGAATAGAAATGTTGAATGGTAAAGGGAAATTAAGTGGGAAGAGCTGTTTCCCCATACTTGTAACACAGGGATTGGCAGATGTAAAATGGAGTGAAAGGATATCCTTCAGGATATGTGGCAGCCTGGATAAAAAGTGAGGATTTCTTGTCCATTGCTGTGAAACACTTGATTCTTGGTGGTGTTTTGTGTCTGAAGATGTGGATGTGGGAGCTGCAGTCTTTGATCCCTGCTCATCAGCCCTGCAGATCCAGCTCCTGGCCAGCTGGAGCACACACCTCCTCTTGCTCAGCTGGACAGGCAAACCAAAGTGGGATGGGAATGTGGGGCAGGAACAGGACTCGAAGCAAGATGTTGTGACGTTCATGTAGAAGCTGAGAATGTGACAGTAAAAGGATGGAGGGATGAATTCTGAGAGGATTCCTACAGTGGAAGGGAAGAGCAGGGACCTTTAGAGTGAACCTTTCAATAACCCACCTCACTTGCCAAGAGTTGTGCAAACCCAGCGTGGAAGTTTCTTATGGGGAAATGAGGAATATGTTTTCTCATCTTCTGTGGGCAGTACAAGAAAGAGTCAACCCGATTTTCAGCAAAAAAAGGGTATTAGGAAAATAATTTCTGTGCTGGACTTCTGAAATAGCTCACTTGGGGAGTCTTAATATTCTGGTTGCTGTTCCCTGAGCTGCCGTAAGCTTTTCCTGCCAGTAACTTCATCTCAATGCAGCAACAGTTATCTGTAAAGTCTAAGTGATCCTGCAATAAAAGGGCCTTCTTAATCAGAGATGGTAACGTCTGAGACAGTCAGTGCTTTCAGCATTGGCATCCTGTTCTGCTCAGGCAATCCCACGTAGGAGGAAGACAGACACAAAAAGTGATTTGGCTGTAATGCAGCAAAACAAATTCTGGCCAAATTGTGGACTTGGAGTTAATGGGTACACAGTGTTACTCTGCAAGTCTGCAGCGCTGCCTGGAAATCAGGGGCAGTTTTGTAGCCTGTTAACTACTTAGGACTGTTTTGTTATTTCAAGTTTGGCTTCAGCCAGTGAAAAATGGGGCACTTTCACATCTTATATTTCAAAAATAAAGACGTTTTAAGAATATTAAGGGCAAGTCTTACTCGATTGCTTTAGAGCGGGCGCTGAGGCTGTGATCTCATCCATTTATATGCCGTGTGTGTGTCATCCCCCTTTCTCCCCCAGCCAACTGGATGTTGACTTATGGTGTCAGTTTTCTCCTTGTGGATGTGGAGCGAGCCTTTCCTGCCGTTCCGTGTTTTACAGTGCACCCACGCTCCGGAACGGCTGCACATAAATTGTGCCCAGGCCATTTAAGAACATCAGATCCTGCAGGGTCAGACTGGCTGACGAGCCCAGGAACCAGTGTGTGATGGCAGTAAAAACACTCCTTGCAGAAAGTCAGCCTTCATCTGGCACCTGGAGAAGTGGCAGGAACCACACTCAGGCCTTCAGCTTCTGGGGTTGTTCACCCTGGAGAAAAGAAGGCTCAGGGGGGACATTCTGGCTCTGCACAACTCCTTGACAGGAGGGGACAGCCAGATGTGACTTGGGCTCTGCTCCCAAGAAACAGGGACAGGATGAGAGGGAATGGCCTCAAGCTGCAGGTTGGACATTGGGAGGAATTTCTCCATGGAAAGGATTGTCAGGCTTTGGAACTCCCCAGGGAGGTTTGGAGTCCCCATCCCTGGAGGTGTCCAAGGAAGGCCTGGACGTGGCACTCAGTGCTCTGAGCTGGTGACAAGGTCACAGGTTCTACGTGATGATCTTGGAGGTCTTTTCCAATCTAAATGATTTTGTGATTTATAGATTGACTGGCAAAATTTGGGCCGTCAAGTGTTTTTTCTCTGCCCCTGCCCAGATCTCTCCATTACCATTTTTCTTGATAATCCTTGACCCTTATTCTAGAGCTCTTCTGCTGTGAGCTCTTCTCAACAAAGGCACTTGTGGTTCTTGCCTGATCAGTCTCAGTCACAGGTAAAAGTGGTTCCAAACTAATTTTTACAGATTAAGAGAGTTTTTTAGATCAATCCTGTTTGGTTTTTTGCCAAGACCTTTATATTCCAAAGTATTAAGGCTGAGTAGTCTTTTGATATTAACTGCTGCTTGTTATTTACAGCATCAAATACACCAAATAAATTCTTATTAAGTCAGGGTTTGGCAAAGTGAAGGACACGGGAAGGTATATGATGTATTTATTTACTTTACATCTCTGGGCTTTTATTTTTTCACTTCAGATCATTTGAACTCCAGGAGCTGGAGCTGAAATAAGAGCAGATGTGAACTGTGTGAGGACAGTGGGAGAAGGGCTAAGATGTTTCACTTTCTGCCTTGGATTGTAGAAGAGGTCCTAAAAAAAGAGACTTGTCAGAGTTACCCCACTTCTCCTTTTCTTTCTCGAATCCTGAAATGGTTCTATTGGTGCAAATCCTTGGTGAGAACTGCAGGGCACCAACCAGCACTGTGTGATTTTTAACCCTTTCCAGTGATCCAGGTATTTCACTATTTCTGTCCCCCTTCTCCTGCAGAGCTTATTATGTGTAATTTAGTGCCAGCAAGAGGGGAAAAGCTGAAACAGGTTGCTCCATCCTTGGGAGTGTCCAAGGCCAGGTTGAAGGCTCCCAGCTTGGAGCAACCTGGGATAGTGGAAGGTGTCCCTGCCCATGGCAGAGAGTGGAATGGGATGAGCTTTAAGGTCCCTTCCAACCCAAACCATCCCAGGATTCTGTGATAATTAATTTTTTTTTTAAATACAAAATCAGTGTAGGAAGATTCGTCTATTTTGACTACGAGATGAGAACTTGTAGCCACTGACTTGTGCTGTTCTGTTCTCTGGAGGAACTTGCAGCAGTCTTGCTGCTGTAACTTTGGAATGTCTTCCAGGAGTTGTTTAAATTCTAGGACTGACCTCAGGCATGGGAATTTGGCTATGCTTTCAGTGGTAAGTCGTGTTTCAGCAGGGGTTAAACTGGCTTAACAAATTGTCTCCTTGGGTGGATGGTGACAGAGATTTATATAAGAGAAGAGTGTGCCAGTGTGCCAGTGCATTATCTTTACTGGGTGAAAAGAATCATAAAGAACTAAGTAATAAATGAAGTTGAAAGTACTCCTTTATATAAGTCAGTGTTTTGGATAATATTCTTAGAACTAACTAAAAAGATAAAAATTCATCCTTCTGTCTCCTGTGCTTGGCAGCAGAATTGTTGGTCAGCAGGAATGCGCAGAACTTTGTGAAAAATTGTTTTTTAGATAATTGCCTGTTGCAGACTGTCTAGAGGAACTCACATTTTATTTTTGGCATATTGCATTAAACAGTAGCTTTTATGTTTTAGGCCTGATGTGTTGATTTATAAATCCTCCAGTCCTCTGGTGGACGTCCAATTTCCAAACTTGGATACCTCTCTTGAGTAACTAGAGTCAAAATTTCTAGTTCTCAGACAGGAAGAGTACCTTTCCAAGTCAGTACCTGTCCAGCTCAGAGAAAAACCACAAGGTGATGATGGGGATGGGTTGAAAAGCTTGCACAGAAAAGGCTTTACACTCTTTCCCACCTGGATTTTAGGCTGTAGACCTTTGTGGGGCGTGGCTGTCCTTTTGATCAATATCCATACACTTGGACAAGGCCTGGAAACTTATCTAAAAGTTCAGAATCAAAGTGGGAAGTCACATTTGAATTAAAAATACTGGGCTTTTTCTTTCATTACCCTTAAAACTGGAAGCTTGTTAACAGCAGCTCATTGTTTTGTCACTGATACACAGAAGATACTGCACAGATACTTTTGGATTTTACTTGGTACAGCCAGTTTTGCAGAGGAAAATGCAGTTCCTTGATGGTACAACCACGAGTTTTGAAATATATTTTGGGGGGATGCTGCTGGCTTGTCTTGGTACCCCAGCAGCTGGAAATCAAAGGATGGAAGCATTCACACCACTAAAAGATCTTGCATCTATTTTTAATTGACAGTTATTGTAACTTTAATTAATATTTGAATGGCACATGTGTAAATATGGATTTATCTCCAGCTGCTGCTTTTCTTGTTTTAAAGTATGACTGAATGGGATGAGATTAAATGGACTCTTCCATTTATTTGGGTTTAAAATAAAATGTGTACATAAAAATACATAATTACATAAAATTACATTAAAATTACATTAAAAATTACAGTAAAAATACATCAATACAAACCTCCCTCCAGGAGTCTGAATGGCCAAATATAAAGAATCTTCCCAGATCTTTGAAACACAGGGTGAGGCGTGGAGATGTAAAGAGATGTTTGGAAATGATGGAAGACAGGGCTGGAATAATTCCTCAGATAGTTTCTGGTTATCTCCTTACAACCCTGGGATGCAGCTTGGAGGAGTCAGCCTTGCTCTCAGAGGATCCCTTTGACCTTCTGAGCTGGTACCTGGCGCTTTGGGCAGGAGCAAGTGGGTACCTTATACTTCCTTGGCTGTCGGAAAGGGTGGAGAGCTCCTCTCAGGTAAACAGCTCCCAGAAAATGCTGCTGCAGAGGGGTTTAGGGAATAAGCTGTGTCATGGCTAGGAAATTTCCAAGATTAGGGAGAAGTTTGGGGCGTTACAGAGTTTTTTTCTGTGCATTGTCATTCCAGCAGGTAACACAGGTTGAGTTAAGAAGGGTTTGGACAAACGCTGATGTCAGCAGCCCACTGGTGTTACAGCTCAGTGCTTTGGAATATACAGAATATCTGAATGTGGGGGATAAACTGGAGGTTTTTAGATACTATTTTGGCCACTTTGCTGCTGCTTCCCCCAGCATCAGCCTGGACCTTGTGCTTAATCTAAGCTCAAATGTTTGCTTCATAAAACAGCTGTAGTAGATAATGCATTTTCTGCTTGTTTCTGGAAGTGCAAAAACTCCATAATTAATCAGCTTTGATAATAAATTCATGGGAAGTGTGCCTGTGTTGAGTACAGATGGTTTGTTCCTAATTCTTCCCATCCCTTTACCTTCTGACTGGCTCACAGTTAGCAGGTATCCTGCAGACACTCCCTGCATCCACTTGCATTATATATGGAAATAAAGAAAGTTTTCAGAGAAGTTAGCAAGTGAACATGGAGAATGTAATGGCAGCCAGAACTGTAGCCTTTGCTGCCAGTGACAGCTCTAATTATATATGGGGCACATACATTCTAGCAGATCCTTCCATTTAACCACTCTGGTTTAAGCACAGACCAAATTTAGGATCTGAGCTTGGTGACCATGGCACTCACTAAATCTCTGATTCCATCTTCTGCCATTTACTGTCTTTCTCAAATGCTCAGTGAGACTTTTTTTCCTAGTTGTTCTGTGGAACAGCTTTGATTTTTCTCACTTTGTGGTTATTTTAAGCTTCAGAAAACAATAAGAATGTACTTTCTTTTTTTTTTTTTTTCCCCTCTCTCCTCTGTGCTTTTATGAAAGCAGAATCTGTGTAGATAAAGCACAGTTGATCTGTTAGGGATTACTGTTTCTCAGTTATTCTTTTGCTCTTGCATATCATGCCTTTATGTAGAAGAATATTTAAAGGTGCCGTGTAGAACAGTGACATGAAAGATCCTTTGTGCATTGAAGAATTCTGGTGTCACAGGAGTCCACCTGTTCTCCCCTAACTTTTTTATTTTTTTTTTAAACAAGTTTATTTAAAGTGATTTTTAGTGCTTAGAAAAGCTGCTGGCTTTTGACAGCCTTCAAGATTGAAAGGCTGTCCCCACAGGTGGTGGCAGCAGCACTGTGGCCTGGAATTCAGGGCACAGGAGTGGGAATCAGAAGATCCATGTTCTGTTCTCATCTTTATCTCAGCTGACCTTGAGCCAAGTAGCAGCAGCTGAGGCTCAGTTTTCTGTGGGGAATTTTACCCCGGCTCACGGGGACATTGTTGTAAAGATTTGCTGCTCGCTCAGGGAAGAAAAGACAAAGGATAAAAACTCCTTTGCATCATCATCAAGCGACAGAGCTCGTGTCCAGTCTGCCAGCCATGAGAATAATTGGCAGTTTTCAGGAGAAGATATTACCAGCAGCCCGTGGAAAACCTCGGGATGAGTGGGAATTCTTTTTGTCTGTGCAGAATTGTCTCAGAGGGGCTGACAAAGCCGCGCTGGTTTCTTTTGGTGTGTCCTACATGAATGAAATTGTGGTGATTTCTGTGGAGAGTTGAGCTGGATCAGCCAGAGATCCATTGGATGTAGCTTTGTGTGTCACATCGTGGTCAGTGTAGGACAATTAATGCACCCATCCCACTTGCAAAGCTCTTCCTCTGATTAAGCACCAGAGGAGTTTTCTTTTTGACCCTTTCAGGCCATCAGCTTAATTCCCAGAAGCTTCAGATTTAATTACCCAAATCATTACCACAGCATGCGTAGGTGCAGATTTTATTAATGACCATAAAATTACTGAATCCTCTTTAAAATGAGTGTGGATTCCCAGCCAGAAGTTCCCTTCACACCTCAGCTTGAGTACAGGTGAATCCCACAGGTTGGTGCAGCACCTTTGCAAGTGCCACCTTTCTGCACCTGATTTCCTCCAAATTTACTACCACTAGTAATACCCTTCTGCAGTTCTGCCACCAAATTCAGGTGTTCTTGCCTCTCAAATGGTAGCTGAGCTGAAGTTTTACAGTTCTCAGAGCCTATTCTTATACCTTCAGCAGCAGCCTGACCTTTACACCTCTCTGTTTCTTATTCCTTCCACTCACTCTGCTGCCTTTGTGCCTATCCCTAAAATGTTCTTTAATCCATTTCAATTCCTTCTCCCTGCACAATACTTTATGACTTTGTAAATCAGCCTGAGTGGTACAAAATCAAATGCTTTCCTGAGATCCTGATAACTTATGTCCACTGTTTCACTCTTGTCTAACCTAACGATTTGGTCGTATAATAAAAAGGATTTCAGCAGATTTGTCAGGCATGACCTTCCTTTTATGAATCTGTACTGAATGTCCTCTACTAAATTATGCATTTCCAAATGTTCTGCAATTTTGGCTTTTATCAACACTTCCAATACATACCCACAGCTGAAGCTGGATTTCCTGTTCGAAGATTCAGCAGAACTGTGTCACAGCCCAGTGAAATTCATCAGTTTTTCAGAAGCCTCCATCATACTCCTTACAAGCTTCTTGTCCTCATCATACTGAATGGTTCTTTCTGAGAAAGAGTAGCTTTAGATTGGATATTAGGGAGAAATTTTTGTTTGTGAGGGTGGTGAGGCCCTGGCACAGGGTGCCCAGAGAAGCTGTGGCTGCCCCTGGATCCCTGGGAAGTGCCAAAGGCCAGGTTAGATGGGGCTTGGAGCAACCTGGGCCGGTGGAAGGTGTCAGGGTTGGAATGAAGTGAGCTTTAAACCACCTTTCTGTCCCAAACTATTCTGTGATTATATAATCCTTGACATTGGAATCAATATTTTGGTTTATAGAGCTCTGAGATCCTGTGTGCTCAGGAAATACGCAAGATTGGTGTCACACATGGAATCAGTTGCTGAGTCTCAGCCCACTCACAGGTGAGGGGGTTTAGGCCGATAGCTCAGTCTAAATTTGGTCTCAAGCTTCCTAAATAATTTCAGTTGAGCCTGGAGGTCACTTCACCTCTCTTTGCATCCATTTATGTTTTCCTTGCCTGTTTCCTAAAGAGTATTTTCCATTGCAGACTTGTGTTGTGCTTTTGGCTGAATATATATGTGTGAGGGGGGAAGGGAAACTCCAAATCCTCTGAGTGTTCTTGCATAAAGCCTTATGTTTGTGCTTATACCTACTTTGAACGTATACCTTGTCACTTGGGCTATGCTTCCAAATCTGGATTTCTCTTGGAGGGATGTTCTGACCCACCTACTTTGCACTGCTGATATATTTAGCAAAGTTTTGCCGTAATAGTTCTCTGATGCTGTCCCAAAGCTGTCACCTGCTCTGCTGCCTCCCTCCTTCCCTGGCCCCTTCCATGCATCAAAAGCCACCTGCCAGAGTTCTGCACAGGACCTGGGAATGGCTTTAAACTGAGAGTAGGTTTGGATTCTGTGTTGGAGAGGCCTTGGCACAGGTTCTCAGAGAAGCTGTGGCTGTCCCTGTATCCCTGGGAAGTGTCCAAGGGCAGGTTGGACAGGGCTTGGAGCAACCTGGGATAGTGGAAGGTGTCCCTGCCTGTGACAGGGGATGGAATGGGATGAGTTTTAAGGTCCCTCCCAACCCAAACCGTCCTAGAAATCCATGATTCCTTGTCCCCAAGCCTGGCTCATGCAAAGCTAGGGTGCTGCTCAGCCTGGTTAGATTGAGAGTGGCACAAGAGGGTCCCAGCTGAATCTACAGCTCTCTGACAGGAGGGAGCAGGTAGGTGGGGATCAACTTCTTCCCCCAGGTAAAAACAGACAGGACAAGAGGAAATTGCCTCAAGCTGTGCCAGGGGAGGTTTAGATTGGATATTAGGAACAATTTCTTAAACAAAAGGGTGGTCAGTCATTGGAAGGGGCTGCCAGGGACGTTTGGAGTCCTCGTTCCTGTAGCTTTCCAAGGAAGGACTGGACGTGGCACTCAGTGCTCTGGGCTGTTGACAAGGTGGGGTTCAGTAACAGGTTGGACTCAATGATCTTGGAGGTCTTTTTCAACCTCAGTGATTCTGAGATCCCAGTGCTGGAGAAGAACATCTGAGGGTGGAGTATTTGTTAAGGCTACAGGGAATGGTCTACTCTTTAGCCTGGACTCAGCTTTTAGAGCACAAGCATCACTAGAACCCTGCTTGGGTCTGTGTCTGCCCTGTATCTGCTGCTTATTGAAGGAGAAAATTGGAGTTATGGAGATACTTAACTTAAAATTACAGAAGCTGCTCAATGTAATAGATTGACTTTTCTTTAAAAAGCCAGGTTCTTCCTCCCTCCTCCAATCTTCCTGTTAGATGTCATCCAAGATGGATTCCAAGTGCAAAAAGAAGAAAAAAAAAAAGAAAATAAATAAAGCAAGTGAACCTGCAGCAAGTGAATCATCCCTACTAAATTTAAACTACTTATTATGGGGAGGGAAAAAAAAAAGAGAGAACTCGGATTACAGGTTTAGCAAGCGTGAGCACATACTTCAGCGTGTATTGCTGGATTTGCAATTGCCAAACTACTGATTTCTTGGAACTCTGCTATTAGCATTGTTAAGCAGTGTTCCAGACAGTCACTCCTATAAATCCTGTTAATATGTTAAGCAGGAGAAGGCCTTTGAAAGAATAATATTTAGCTGGCGAGTGATCTCCATTTGGGTGTGTGGTCTGGGCTAAGGTAGGGGAAGTGACTGTGCTTGTTCTTGGAATGTGTGGCTGGAGCATCCAGTTGAGGTTTGCTTGAATGTTACTGCCATTTCTAGTAGGTGCTTGGGAATATTTTATTTATTTTTTTGGGAGAAAAGTGTTAAACAGGGGGTATGAAGGGGCCAACAAGAAGACTGGAGAGAGACTTTGTTCAAGAACGTGAGGGACAGGACACAAGGAATGGCTTCCCCCTGCCAGAGGGCAGGGCTAGATGGAATATTGAGA
This sequence comes from Irena cyanogastra, assembly GCA_013397155.1. Lineage (NCBI taxonomy): Eukaryota > Metazoa > Chordata > Aves > Passeriformes > Irenidae > Irena > Irena cyanogastra. Next base: position 229,219 of record VWZV01005857.1, on the reverse strand, counting down.
AGGAATTCTTGGCTGTGAGGGTGGGGAGGCCCTCTGATGGAATTCCCAGAGAAGCTGTGGCTGCCTCTAGATCCCTGGAAGTGTCCAAGTCCAGGCTGCATGGGGCCTGGGGCAGCCTGGGCTAATGGAAGGTGTTCCTGCCAATGACGCAGGGTGACACTGGATGAGCTTTGAGGTCCCTTCCAGAACAAACCATCCTGTGATTCCATGATTCTCTAGCACTTGACTTTGGAATTAGTATTTTGTTTCACTTAGCTTTGAGAGGACTCTGTGCTCAGATCAGTCTACCAGCAGCTCCCACTTGCAGTTCAGCAGGGTGGGTGTTACACATGGAATGAGTGTCTGAGTCTCAGCCCAGTCACAGATCAGTGAGTTCCAACCCCCTGCGCTGGGCAGGGACAAGTTATCTCTGTTCTATGTGAGTCACTGGGTAGAAACAAGATGAAGTCTCTGGTATAAAGTCACCAGGGTACAGCTTTACCTTGGACTAAGAGCTCATCCTCTGCCTTGTGTTTGCTGATCCGTGTTCCTCTGCGGGGGTGGCAGAGCCCCTCAGGCTTTCTGGCAAAGCTGTGAAAAAGGAAACTTTGATCGGCCTCTTTGCTTGCCAGGGATAATTCCTGTAGAGGGGAAGCTGATCAAAGTCCAGGTCAGCCGGGAGGAAGAAGAGGGGAAGCAGAAAAGGACAGTGCAGCCACAGATCGATATTTTCTGCACAACAGGTTGACAAGGGCACGGGGTGGAGCGGGGCAAGGGGACGTGTTTGATCTGTGCTGCTGCAGTGGGGACATTTCTGCCACGGCCCAGCCCTGTTCCAGCATCCCTGGCAGACTCAGGATTCTCAGATAACTCCTCGTGTTCTGAAACAAACAACAGATGGGTGCCCTGGGTGCCCTGTGACCTCCAGCAGTTGTGAGCAGAGGGCAGACACTGGTGACACTGCCCTGCTCTCAGCCTTCTTTTATGGCACAATTTTTATGTAGACTTTTTTTGGAGATGAAAAAGAGCTGCATTCTTATTTTATTGCAAGTAACTGAGAGCTCACAGCATTTTTCAGAGCACCATTTTATATTTTGTAAAGTTCCTACCAAGTTTATTGTTTGTACAGCATTTTATCACATTCCTTTTTGAGAAAAAGTAATGATGATCTTAAATCCAAAACCCGTTTTAAAACAGATAATACTTAAATTTTATGCAGTGAATTTGCTATTGTCAAGCAATACCACTTTGCTCCTAATACTTTTTCTTGTGCCATACAGCAGTGCAAAAATAAAGGATTGTGAGGCATGACTTGTTTCTCTTGCTTGTTCCTGGTACAAGTGATGGCAGATGCAATTCTGGTTTCTTTTTTTGGGTCAGCAACTGGGTGTAGGTTCTTGAACTCAATTCACCTGAATGTGCTTCTTGTACTGAGCATCTTCACTGGATTGTATAGTTGCAGTTCTTTGTCCCTGCCAAGGGTTTTACATCCATGCAAATGCAAATTCCAAGCATGGTGGAGCACTCTCTGAAAAAATGCAGCTTTTGGAAGTGTTCCCTGATTTGGCACAGGAAAAGTTAAAATCAAGTCAAATAAAAAGGAAATCAAGTTTGATTCAATCAACACATTTCAAAGCCCTTGTCTTGCAATTAATCTCCCTCTGTCAAGGACCCATTGCCAAGTGCAGTTTCTGGAATTCCACTAAAAAGGGTTTGGGGCACCTACGGAGGTGTTTCCTGGAGAGCCATGGATGAAGGAAGGTCCCCTCCTGTCCAGTTGGATTTCTTGGAGCTGTTGTATCTTCTGCAGTGTCCCTTGGTGACCCTACCCTTTCTATGACCTCCACAGAATCTGTGAGTTCCTCTTCCTAGTGAACTCCTGAATCCCCTTTGGGACAAGCAGTCTGTGCAGTGGGGGTGAATTCATGGCATGCAGACGTTGTGCTTGGCAATAGAGCAAGCACCTCATTTCACTAGGCATGTCCAGGGCTCCTGTATCCCTCACAGAAAACTGTCAAGGTAATTTGTGTTAATTGGGATGGTTTTTGAAAGAGCCTCTCATTTTTTGTATGTTTGGCCCAGGTTTGGTCTCAAGGACTTGGCAGTCTCCCACCCCTCAATTTTGTTGGGATGCAGGTGTGTGTTCCTCCAGAGTGTACCTGGAGTTCAAGGTGCAGCCTCTGCTGGTGTCACGGAGGGGCTTAAAATCTCAGTTCCACTCCAGGGCCTGTCTTGCCTCTTGTAGCTCTGTAGGAGCCAGGTGGCTCCTAATTCACTCTTCCCCCCTCATTTCAGTGGTCAAAACTGATCTGAGGTGACTGAGAACCTGTTTGATCCCTAAGGAAATGGAGTTGTAGCAGTTCTTGGCTGTCCTTACTAGTCAGGAGTTTGTGCCTTGCTGCCATTCTTCTGCTGGTGACATTCACATGTCATTTTCAGCTGGAAAAGCCAATTCAGGTCTGGTCTTGAATTCCAGGCAAATTTTTAGCCATGGTTGGAGGTGTCAACATGCAGCAATCCAGGAGATACATGAGTGTAGGTGGTTGGGATGTTAAGGCTGGAAGCTCATTTGTAAGCAATAACCAAAGTACAGCGTGGGTGCTCTGCTCAAATGGGTCTGCAGAGGTGGCTTGGTGACACAATTTTCATTTCCAGCTGCCATTAATGACAAAGCAACACAAAATAACATCCTTTTCCTGGGATTGCATTGCTTTAATGGATCTCTGGGACTTCTGGAGCAGCTCAGGGTCCTTTCACAGATGGTCATTTCTGCCTTTCTGGAATCCTTGGAGTTTGGAGAACTTCATGATTTTGTGAGCTCAGTTTTTCTGTAGTGGGATCTGTTGCCAGTCTGCCTCAAATTGGAGCCTAGCCTCTGCCTCATGCTCTAGGAAATTCCAGTAAATCTGGGGAAGGAGGTTTCTTTTGCATGGGATTTGGGAGGGAGAAGAAGGAAGAAACAGTTTTGACTGTGATCCTTGGCTGATTGTCCTGCGCAAATGTGCTGCAGGGTGTGTTGTAGGAGAAATCATTTGTTTGCTTTTCTACATTTACCTGTAATAAATGATAAGCTGTGGCTGTATCATAAGATTGAGGGTTTTTTTTTTATAAAGGGGAGAGGCTTCTGTCGATATTTTCCCCTCAGAGTTCAGAGAAAAAACAAGATCCTATAAAAAAATTGTAAACTTGTTAAATTGACAAGGAGCTGCTGCATTCCCTCACCATAATCCCAAAATATGGCCTGCTCCAGGGCTGTACTGTGAAAGGTTTGGTAAACAACACAGTCACAGTAAGAATGAAAATAGCAGTGGCTGGAGGTGACTTTTTCCATGGATTTTTGTGTTCATAAAAAGTGTTTCCACTCACTGGCGCAGGTTGCGCAGAGAAGATGAAGTCTTAAATTTTGAAGATACTCAGGACATGGTCCTGAACAACTGTCTTTGGTGGCCCTGCTTGAGCAGGGAGCTTGGATAAAAGGATTTCCATGTGGAACTGGATGCTGCACGTCACCAAGCCGTGGGGTGTGCTTAGGAGGTGGCAGTGCCTGGAGAAGGTTCCCAGCCTTGCTTCCCAGGGCACAAATAAAACACATCCTCCAGTCATATGGCAGAGCTTTTTTTAAATTTTTTTTTTTCCTAATATGCCTATTTTGGGAAAATGGGCTAGAGAGTCCTAGATTAGCTCCAGTATTTTGGACACTAGTCCTACTTTTGTTCATGTACCCAGATGAATTTAAGTTTTGATACAAATGCAGTACCTGGACTTTGAAAAGCACTGGGTAAATAAGAGTCTGTCTGAACATCTCCCAGGAATAAAGGACTTGGAGCTGGCAAAGGAGGGCTGCGGTCTGGAATGTGAAGCCAGACACTTTCAAAGTAGAAATCAAGTATGAATTTGTCATGGGGAGGGTTAATCAGCAGAATGAACTGGAGTGGGTGAATCCTTGGTCTCTTGCTGATTTCAAGGCAAGATGTCCTGGGACAGAGAAGTTAAACCAGGTAACAGCTTTGCTTCACGCTGGCCTATGTGTAGAGAAGCCTATTGAATCCAAAATCATTTAGGTTGGAAAAGACTTCCAAAATCATCCAGCTGGAATGAGTCCCACCTTTGACAGATGCTTGTCACCCTGACTAGAGCATCAAATGACACATCCAGTTGTACCTTGGGCACCTCCAGGGATGGGGACTCCACCACCTCCCTGGGCCCATTCCAATGTTTAACAACCCTTTCCATGAAGAAATTCCTCTTGATGTCCTGCCTGAACCTCCCCAACACACGTTCATGGACGTGTACACACACGTGCACAGGGTCCACCCATGGACCTGACAGTTCCTACAGACCTTAAGCTGTACATTGAGTACCTAAAAAAGACCTAAATTTTTAAGTTTTTGCTGTTTCTAGAAGAGTATTGGTTTGTAATTATGCATGAAGTTGTCTTTACTGCAAGTTTGTCAGTGGCAGAACTTTGTTTTTAGGGCTGAATTTCTTCACCAGCTTGGACCTTGGTGGTTCTGTGTTTCAGGAGTGGTGTGACAGTTGTAGTGCTGGGGCCTCTGCTGTGTTCAGCCACTGATACTGCCCTGGGTGGCTTTAAGCCAAGAATTCAGCCCTTCTATTCATGTTTTACTTACATCAAAATGGTGATGTTTACCTTCCCCAAGTGATAGTAAGGGTTAAAAGAATTTCAAAACTGTTAACTCGAGTTGGTTAGAGTAGGTGAGGCACAGTAGCCGGGACAACCGAGCCTTGGACAGAGAGGAATGCTAGTTCCATTGTCTTGGGTAATCCACGTGTGACTTAGCTTGGCACGGGGAAAGTAGGGTTGGTTTAGGTAGGAATATACCTATAATGAAGTGATAAGCATTACATGATGATAGTCTAAATAAGATTCAGGGAAATTATATTTGCAGAAGTTTATGTTATAGTATAAAGATGATAATGGTTGTCTTTAAGAATAGTAAGGAATGGTGGTGGGTTGCAAGGGGCGGTTGGACGAGGTATTGACTGCTGGCCAGGAATGCTTCAGGAACTGAGAAACTCAACCATTATATTAGTTGACTTGGGTGTGACTTTACCTGGGTAATAAATCTAAGGGATATAGTTTAAGTAGACTGAGTGAGACGAGGGGTTGGAGTAGTACTGTTTTAGCTAAAATCAAGAGTTAGTAACTAGAGGAAGAATAGATTCAATGTTTGGTAGTTATGGGTGGAATAAGGAGAGGAATACATTAAATGCAAATACTGTAAAAGTCATAAGCACCTTTGTAATTTGGGCACTGATTTGGGCTCGGGACTGCCCTGTGCCCTGGGTGCCCAATAAAAACACCTTCATATAATCACCTCTGTGTGGTTGTGTGTTCTTCTTCCGCTAACACAAGGAGAAAAGCTTTTAGTTTGTTATTTGTAAAGCCCATTTTAAGAACTCACCAAGGAAGGTATTAGTGAAATACAAAGTGATGGCTTTTTTTTATTTTTATACTATGTGAGTCACTCAGAAATTAAAAGAGAAAATGAGTTTCTCTTCCAAATAAGTGATATCAGCCTCATCTTTACCAAGTGACTTTCTCCTTGCTTCTGCAGGGTGTTGTAGATCGGGGTGAACTCTGCTTCAAAACGTTTAATTGCACACAGTGAGAAATGAAGAAAACTGAAGGGGATCCCAAGAATGTATTAAAAATCAGAACTAAAATGAGAATGATTTCATGTCAAGTGAGACAAATGCAGAGTTGATACTCCAGTGCTTCACACTTCCACTTGTCCTTGGCACTGAGAAAATGAGATTTTTAATATCTGAAAAACAGATTGCCATGAAGACTCATCCATTGTAAATTTAAGCTGCCTTTATAGCAACTTAAGCTGGGGACAAGATTGTTCATTACATCTGATTCTACAACTGCAGCCATGATTTCCATATTAATAGTCACTTTTTTTTTTATTGTCTCTACCAGAAATAGGAAGGGGAGCTGGCTGTGTTTTCCCTGGGTTAGCAGATAATTTATTTAATGAATAATGCGAAAAGGGCAAAGGTTTGTGAGTTCTTACTCCCATATCACCACAAAGAGTGGTGACACCTGCCTTGGCTGCTGTGCTCAGACTGCTTTGGTGCTAAAAGGAGACTGAGGGAAAGAGGGATATTGAGTCAGGATTCAGAGTCAGGATTTGTTGCTGATGGAATTTACGTTGGTCAGGATTGAATTGTTTTGACTCAGATTTTAGGTGAAGGGTTTTCCTGTTCCCTGCCTGATGTGCCCTTAAGCCACAAAAGTGTTGAAGCAGCTTCTCACATGTGTCTGGGGGTGGGGAAGGTATTTCTGTGCCACTGAACTTTAGACCAACGTGGAGTCAAAGACTGTTTGTGCCCCTTTTCAATAGCGGCTGCTCGGGGCTGGCAGCGGCTGGAGGAAGCACCAGCTTCCTCTCCTTTCTCTGGAGCTGGGTTTCCTTTCACCAGTCCTGCTCCCAAGGCAGACCTGAGCCTTCCCTCTCCTTCCTTACTTAGTCTAGGACAGTTTGTGGTTGAATTCGGAATGTAGTAAGCCTGGCTGATGCTTTAACATAGCTAAACCAGAGAATTATTCCTATTTTCTCATGGATTTGCTGCTGTTTATTTCTGCTGAAATCCCATTGTCCTCTGTCTGCACTCACAGGTCTGCAGTCTCTTGGAAAAGCTCATCTTACTCCTCTAATCACGTCCCAAATTTGGTCTAGATCCTAATGGCTCTTCTCTTAAAACATCTGAGGTCCATACCAGCTTTTTCTTCTTTCATTGCTATCACTAATATCATCCTCCTGCCTTTGTCATCTCAAAACCTGAGTTGCAGCAGCCTTTTCTTTGCTTCTCTTATCTCATCTCCTCATGTTCTACTTTTAATCCTGCATTTCATGATGATGGAAGGTGATTTTTTTTTTCCTTTCTGGGTTTTCTTCTTTGCTACATCCATACTCCTCATCCTGGAAGCAGATTTTTCTCTGAGGAATCCAGTTCTTTATCATTAGCCCCTCTGACCTTCAGAAAGTTTGTATATATTCAAGTCTAATTTGTTCCTCTTTGGAAAACAAAACAGCTCTCTGTATTAAAATCTGGCAAGAAGTCAGCAGCATGATCTCATATTTTTTGTGACTGCCTCAGGGAGTATGTTTAAAATGCAGTTAAGAGATCTGACAGAGGAGGGGTTTGGTGGGGGGGGTCTCTCTAAAAGGTTTGGGGTGGCTGACAGGGAGGGACCTGGGTATTTGGCTCTTCCATCCATCAGTGGTTTGGTGTCACTGATTCTCTCCCAGCTCACAGAACGTGGCCTGGGAGGGTCTGCTGGGACCACTGGTCTTGGTGGCCTCTTTTCCTGGAGAGAAGGAGGCAGCTCAGGACCTCAGTGTGGGCCAAATGAATTGTTCTGGAAGAGCAGCAGCCAACTCTCAGCACCTTCCCTCCCTAGAAACACCTAGAGCTTTCCCTGGCCACAGCTGCGTGGGAGAAGGCTCTTATGGACAGGCTTAAAGCTCCCAGGAAAGCTGGTGGCCAAAAGCCGAGTGCTGGCACTTCTGGGAAAGCTCATTCAGCCCAGCCTTTGGTCCTGAAAGTTCATGAGATTTTTCGTGGAGGATAAAAGGGAAAATAAAACCACATAGGGATGATATCACCATCCCTGGAGGGATTTAAGAGCTATGAGGATGTGGCACTTGGGGACATGGGCCAGTGGTGGCCTTGGCAGTGCTAGGGTAACAGTTTGACTTGATTGTCTTGATGGAGGTGATTTTCCTCCTCTACTCTACTTTGTGAGACCTCATGTGAAATTCTGTGTCCAGCTCTGGGGTCCTCAGCACGGGGAAGATGTGGAGATGTTGGAGTGAAACCAGAGGAGGCCACAGAGCTGCTCTGAGGGCTGGAGCCATACTGAGAGAGCTGGGAATGTTCAGTCTGGAAAAGGCTCCTGGGAGACTTCAGAGCCCTTTCCAGTGCTCCAGGGGCTCCAGGAGAGCTGGAGAGGGTCTTGGGACAAGGCATGGAGGGACAGGACACAGGGAATGGCTTCCCCCTGCCAGAGGGCGCGGTTGGATGGGATACTGGGAAGGAATTCCTGGCTGTGAGGGTGGTGAGGCCCTGGCACAGGGTGCCCAGAGAAGCTGTGGCTGCCCCTGGATCCCTGGAAGTGTCCAAGGCCAGGCAGGATGGGGCTTGGAGCAAGCTGGGATAGTGGGAGGTGTCCCTGCCCATGGCATGGGGGTGGGACAGGATGAGCTTTAAGGTCCCTTCCAGCCCAAACCATTCTGGGGTTCTGTGATCTTAGAGGGCTTTTCCAGCCTAACCAGCTCTGTGCCTCTGCATCCCCATGGAGCCCATCTGGGTCCCCAGTGGGCTCCATCTGGGAGAGGTGCAGTTCTTCCCCAGCATCTTCAGCAGGTGTTGAGGGAGGAAGAGTCATTCTCTAACGTCTGGACCACTTTAACCGCTGAGAAGAGCCAAGATGGGCCCATGCATGGCTGCTCTCCATGGATTAGCAATCCATGATTGCTGATGTTACAGATGGAGCAGAGGAAATGATCCCTGTGCTACTCTATCCACTCATTTTCTATCCCAGCTCTGCCTGGCTATAACATCCTGCTTTTCTCTTTCCTCTTGGTTAATAGTTTGACTTTTGGAGCACTTTCAGTCCGTGTTAGTTCGTGGAGAAAGACATCAGCAGTGATAGCTGAGGAAAATTCTATTAGGTCATTCCTCCTCAGAACACAGTACCTGTCTCCTGAGCTCTTTGCGGATGTTGGCCAAATAATCCTTTTAATAGCTTTTGTGAGTTAAAAGGGTAGGTAACTGTCATAAGGCTAAATGATTGCATAGATTAATTTACTTGTGGCCGAAAGAAATCAATTGTAATTTAAATTTTTGTCTCTGGACTGATTACAACACCAGACATCAACTTTCTCCATAAGAATCTATCGTGTGCATTGAAGTCTGTGAGTCTGGATTAGTGACAGATTATCCAGAATGATGTGATTTGGATCTCTTTGCCTCTTCCAGACATCTCTAATGGTCTTGGATCTTTTCCTTGTGTCTTACAGAATGGTGAATAACACTGAAGACCCTCAAGAGGCTTTGTAACGTCCCATCCTCATGTAAAGTATGCTCAGAACTTTTCCAGTAGTGTAAGTATAAGCTGAAGAAACTCATAACAATTAGGAGTAATCTTGTGGTGTTCTTCTGTTAAATTGTCTAAAAAGAGCAGAGAAATGGTTACAGTGATGATGAGCAGTTGGCTGAGTTGGAGAGTTTCACTGGTTTAGTGGAAGATTTAAACCAGGGAAGACAGTTAAACCAGGAATAATAAAATAACTGGACATTTAAATCAGGGAGTAGTAACATTGAATTCCTCACTTGGTCTGGCTCATGTATTGTTTGTGCTTCTACATTTCTGTCACTGAAACAAGGAAAATGATGCAGTTCTTAGAAAATCAGTCTTGATCAGAGAAAAATCAGTGTTAAAGGAGAGATCTCCGTACAGCAACTGAACAAATGAGTTTAAAGAGTTTAACACCACTCTAGATTTGCTGAAAGAGATGAGCCACCTTCAATTTAGTAGCCTCTGGCAGAGACAGAAAACCTGGGGCACATCACCTAACACTGGTGCTGGATGTGTTGGTCCAAGCAACTCAAGCATCTTGAACCCCACTGTCAATTGAGGTTGTCCAAATCTCATTGTGGAATTTGAAATAAATTAGTTCCTTTTAATTACTTCTGTCATGTACCTTCAATTTAATTGGTTTCCATGCTGTTTTTTCAATAAATAAGCAAATGAATTCAAATTTTGAAGCTTGTCAGGCTGAAAGGAAGGGCTTGACCTGCACTGTGCTGTCACTCATCTCCCACTGGCCAGTTCTGTGTGGCTGTTCACAATATCCCTGTTACAGGCACAACCAAATGCTCATCTCCTGCAGTCAGATTCCTGAGATACTTTGACCTTTTGACTTCAGATTGTCCCTTCTGTCAGACTAAGCTGGAAAGAGAAACCTTTCCTGCAGGATAGGTAGCAAGGAGCGGGGCTGCTGTGAATGCATCACATTTTCCCTTCTCTGATGGATTATTTCAAGGATGAAGATCTCTCCTTGGACAATGATAGTGCAAGTGGCAGTGCAGTCACAGCCTTCTGTAGAAGGAGTCACAGCAAAAATTATGGCTGACAGGGATTTAGTGTTGGAAACCAAACTCCAATGGATTTCAAGAAGCCATTGGTCAGTGATTTTCTATTGCTGGTGGCTTAGTGTTCTCTTCACAACTGGTGGTTTCCTACTTTGCCGCCAGTCCCTTGAGCCACCTCCTCTTCTTCCTTTTAGCTGGAAGTATGTTGGATTTCAGTATCAAAACCACCACTTGAAATTGTAGAGATCTGGTTCACAGCAGGAGAGAAGTTTGAAGGTAAGGCCACATCACCCTGAGCATCTTTGTTATCCTGGTAATTCAGAGTTTGCTGGGTGACCTCAGAGCTCCTCTGTGCTTTGAGTGAGCACAAGGACATCTCACAGCTTTGTGTCAGGCTTTGGCCAGAAATTTCCAGACTGGGAATGGCACAGCTTGAATTTCCTGTGTTTCAACTCGATTTCAGTAGTGTTCTACCCCTTTGCAGTTTTCTGCTGCCACCTCCCAGCAGAGCAGTAGCAGCTTCCTTGATTTATTCCAGTGTATGTGCAGTCGGTGTGACCATGGAAGATGCTGTAGAAGTAGAGGTGAATAATTTTTGACTGAGGGAAAACTGGGGGGAACCTCTTCGGAGGGGATTAGAGAGTATTAAATTAGAGGAAATGGGCCAAGATGACCCATAGATAGAAAGTTGCCAGATTAAACTATAGATATCTTTTAAAAAGGGTAAATGGGATTGTGAAAGGGAAAGGAGAAAATGGAGCCTTAATTTTTTTTAAAAAAGTTTGGATTTATATAGTGATTAAGATTAAGATTGAAGAGTTGCAAAACTGCCATGGCCAAAGAGTAGTTGGGTAACTCCTAAGAGTAGGAGTCAGATGGGTGCAGTTACCATTTCACTGCCTCATTTTTACCCTTAGTAGGATGAGAGTCAGTGCTGGAGAGGAGTTTGAGGCATGGTGTGAACAGAACTCTTGATCTTGGCCTCACAGGAATTAACAGTTTATCTAAAACTAAGTGCTGTAGCCAACACAGCTTTATCTCTATAGGGCTCTCCATAAATATGAGAGTAATTACTTGAGCTTTGTAGTCCATATTGATTAATTAATATGTGTTAATAGTGAGCTATGACTATCAGTATGTTTTACATCCCTCAAAGTATGATTTCTGCTAGAACCAGACAGTTTCACTGTCATCACTTCAAATTTACCTGAATGATCAGGCCAGTGCTTATGAATTTTACTGCCAGCAGTGGCAGGGGCATCTGGGCAGTGAGTAAAGCAAAATCAGGGTGAATAATGCAGGTGGAGAAGGACTGGATTGAAGCCTTGTCATCATCTGGGAAACACAACAGGAAGAAAAGAACAAGAGTGTGAACTCTACCAAGTCAGCACAGATTGAAGAGCAGGCACTGGACTTGCAGTGGCTTAGAAAACCACCACAGGCTGAGCTGTACCTGTGCAGTGTCCTTGACATGTGACACACAACAGGTTAATTAAACTCAGGTAACAGAAAACTCAGCTGATTTTCTCCTTTTCTCTTTGGTGATAAGGTATTGTGTAAATAGTGGGTGGCTCTAGGAGCATTCATTTGGCTTTTTTAGCTTCTTTAACTGAAACAATGTCCTGCCTGAGTTCTTGGTTTTAGTTTAAGATAAACCAGATGAGTTAATTCATGATTTCATTGCAAAAGTGACCTAAAGAAAAAATCTTGTTGCATGGTAAAGTTTTTTTCCTCAGAAGGGTTTGGCACAGCTGCCCAGGGAAGTGGTGGATTCCCTTCCCTGGAGGGATTTAGAAGCTGTGTGGATGTGACACTTGGGGACATGAGTTAGTGGTGGCCTTGGAAGTGTGGAATGTAGACTGGGTCTTGTCTGTCATGCAGGAAATTTCCCTGGTTTGGGTCTGGGTTACACAAAGACGTATTTTTTGCTTTCAGAGCATTAATTAGGATATTAATTTCTTTCTGAAATGCTTTTAACTAAAATAAAACTCCGGTGTGGAAACAGCAGTAGCCAGAAGCCCATGGTTTTTTGCTATTATGATTTATTTTCTTCAAGGAGACACTGTTATCTATTCCTGAGTTCTCCAAGTGTAATCTCTGTCTTCTCTAAGGCTGTGCCAGTAAGACTGCACTTGGAAACTGTTTTTCTAGTGGAAAATAATTTACTTTGTAGTCAAGCACAAAAACAGGGTAGGTGAGGTTCAGCTGTTTGCTGGGTTTGGATTTTAGTTTTCTGAAGTAATTAATTTCTCTTTTAAGGAAGTGTTTTAGTTGTTGTAGATCCTGAAGGAGAATGAAGTTTCCTGAAATATTTCAGAATGTCTCTTTTTCTTCATGTGTGGAAGAGGTGGTGGAAATCCTGGTGATGGCTTTGCTTGAAAGTTGTCCTACACCTTGTCATGTGTGATGCTATAGATGGACCCTGTATATGTGGTGAGAAAATGCTCAGAGTTTGGCCTGGCTCTTGTTCTGCCTTCTTGCCAAATTCCTGTGGGACTTTGAAGAAGTCATTTGGATTTGTCCAGAGTCCAGCCCCTCTCTGGGAGCTCTTGGTCACAAAAATTAGTGTCGTGTTACTTCCCTGCCTCACAGGGAACTTACGATTGGAGTATTTAGATACCACAGGTGGCAAAATTAATGGAGAAGGGTTCTGAAACTCTGCCTGGATTTTAATAAAGGATTTGTCAAATTATGGAATTAAATGGAGGAGGCAGAAGACAGCACTGTACCCTGTCATCTTGATGGCTGAAAATGTTGAATTATTGTAGAATCCCAGAATGTTTTGGGTTTGGGTTGGAAGGGACGTTAAAGCTCATCCAGTGCCACCCTCTGCCGTGGGCAGGGACACCTTCCACTGTCCCAGGCTGCTCCCAGCCCTGTCCAGCCTGGCCTTGGACACTTGCAGGGATGGGGCAGTCTGGTGTCTAGGGCAGGCCCGTGTCTCAGTTTTATTGATGACTTTTTTAATGACTGTTTCTTCGTGTGGATTACACTATTTCAATGTGTTCATGAGATTTACTGTAACTGAAGCACACAAGTCCTGCTTTGAGAGCTGTTACAGAGCTTATATATCTGAAGTTTAGTCTTTGGCTCCCAAATCCAAGGGCTCCTCCTTGCTCTTGGCACTGGTTTGGGCTTTGGGCCCTGGTTCAGCACTCAGCTGCCACTACAGTTTTTCTTTCTGTTTGTTAGTCCTGCCGATCCCTCATTCTGCCCTTGAATCCAGGCTCAGAGTTTGAATTCCTGCCTTGTTGCTGTAGAATTGCAACAATAGCAGGAAACCCAGATTTTGGAATTGGGGAAGGTTAGGGTTAGACAGATAAGGTGTCAGTGTGAATCAGTGTGTGCCTTGGGTAGAATTCAGAAGTATCTGGCTGCCAGCCCTGTGCTTAGTCAGAGGTCAGTCCCTTTTGTAAGACTTGGATTATGACAATAATTGCCATTTATATTATATTTTTGCCTTGTAAGATCAATCTCAAGTTCTCTCTCTCTTTCCCAGAGATGTAAAGCAGAGTAAGTTACTCACCCAAGTGGCAAAACGACTGGGTTTGCTCACTGCCAGCATCCATTAAAATTATTTTATCAGCAGAGAATTTCAGAGAGTAAGTGGAAGAACAGCTTGTGTAGAGCAGTGAGTCGGGGTTTGGGGCTCTTTAACCAGCTGAGAAACTCGAAGCCTCCTGAAGAAACGATGTGTTGATATTCTGCTCTCAGCTTGCCTCCTCTAATTTGTGTAGCGGTGAGTATTTGATTACGCCGGATTTATTTTCAGAAGTTTCAGGCTGCTCTTATTAATTGTCCCCGTTTTGATGGAAGGTGTGAGGCAGAGCTCTGCATTCCCGAGCCGCTGTTTTGCATCCCTAAACAGAGCTGGTGACGCTGAGGCTCCGTGGCTCAGCTCAGAGCCTGATTTCCCTCCTTGCTGCAGCGCCAGGCTCTCGTTTCCCCGGGATGAGAGCAGTCATTACAAGAATTACATTTTGTTTGTGAATCAGGATGAATGGGAGTAGAGGCCTTTTTTTTGAAAATCAGGACCCCGAGATGCAACTGCAGGAGATAATTATGCAAACGTATGGATGAGGATGGCTCTGTGTTCGTTGACATGATGAGCACTTCAGGCCTGAGTTTTTTCTCTCTCTCTCTCTCTCTCTCTCTCTCAAACTGGTACAACTCCTCTGAAAATACTGGAGTTGCAACTGATGAGCATAAGTGATGAGTCAGATCCTTAATCCTCTGTTACGCCTCAGAATTCACAGCATCAGCTCCTGGTTTTGAAGGCAGCTTTGCTTAATGTGGTGCAAAGTTTTAGGTGGTTCTGAAATATTTATATTGCTGTGAATCACTGAGTCACACAATGGTTTGTGTTGCAAGGAACCTTAAAGATCATCTCATTGCGATGGCAGGGATGCCACTCACTGTCCCAGGTTGCTCCAGGCCCTGTCCAGCCTGGCCTTGGACACTTCCAGGGATGGGGCAGCCACAGCTTCTCTGAGAACCTGTGCCAGGGCCTCGCCACCCTCCAAATGGAAGGAGATTCATGTGTTCAATAAGAACAGAAGAGGCCAAAGCTTGAATTTCAGAACACTGGATACTGCTCTGAATGTCCCAATTCCCCTCCAGCAGTGCCTTAGCGCTGCCCTGGAAGGGTCACAGTCTTTGCCTGTGGGCTTGATCGTTGTGTTTCCCTTCCAACTCAGAACATTCTGGGATTTTTTTTGGTGCTGCATGTCAGTGCTGTTTGTGTAACAGCTGTAGCTCAATGAAAGCCCTTCCTTTGAGTGTCTTGTAAGAACCAGCTGCATCCTTTGAGATGGGGTGAAGGGTTGGATGGGGCCCTGATCAGCCTCATCTCTCAGTGCCATCCCTGCCCATGGCAGATGAGCTTTAAGGTCTCTTCCAACCAACACCAGCCTGGAATTCTGTGTGGAAAAGGAAGGACTGAATGAAACTATGCTTGGTCCTCAGATCTCAGGTCCACAAATATGTGTGGAGAGAGAAACAGGCTTGCATAACCTAAAACAGGGTTGAAAAATTCAGAGTGGGCTGCTTGAAGTGGAGTTTCTTTGTAGTCACTGGTTCTTGTGGGAAGCATCCAGAGCAGTACTTCATGTGAATTCAGTGGCTGAATGTCAGACTGGGTGATAAGCAAATTATATTGTTTTGGAAATAGCAGTGCCATCCTTAATGCCTGTTTGTAATATCAGGAGGACATCCACCTCTAGAGCTGTTCAGGCTGTAGTTGTCACCAGTAGCAGATGCACAGACATGTAGGAAAAATCTGGCAGGTTAAGGAGTTCAACTTTTAACTGTGATGGTAGTTAAAACTCTGGTTTAATTAAGGAGTTGTAGAAAGTGATTTTTTAGCTGTGTCCTTTGAAAAACCTATTTCAGCTGGAAAGCCACAATTTACATTGTGATTTTGCTCTTCCATTTAAATGGTGAGATGGCATTGGGTGACACCAAGGAGGTGCCTGTGATGTTGTGAAAAATGCTGGTGCTGTAATAAATGAGATGACAAATGCTGGATGTCCCTGTGAGCAGGACAGTGCAATGCAGGGGTGTCCTACCCTGTGCTGTGTATCAGAGAAAGGTAAATGTTGGCATCTCTCCCCATCCTGCTCTCCTCAGTTGATGGGACTCGATCAGAATCATTCTTAAACCAATTACCAGACTTAGGATCCTGTTCTGAACACTTTGGCTCTTGCCCACATCCATATTATGCAGATTATATCAAATACAGGTCTCACAGCAAAAAGCACAACTGGTTTTGTAAGTCTTGAGCTTTGCTTATTAGATAAAGCTGTGAATTTTAATGGAAATTGGAGAAGGACCTCTGCAGAAGAGCATCTCCTCAGTGATGCTAGAGTGCTTCCTACTCATCTACAGTGAGTAGAAGTGTGGAAAAAATGATTTCTTGTGATCATTAAAGAGTCCAGAGCCATTTTCTCAAGTGTTAGAGGTGTTAAGGCTGCTGTCTGGCCTTATTCCCAAACGGGTAATTGAATTGCTTTGAACTTCTGCGAGTTCAATTGGACATGGACTTAGCTGGTAGCTGTTTTTATGGGATTATTCTGCTGTGCTCCATCACCTAGAAAGTTAAGTGTTGGGTAAATGATTCTTGTATCAGCGTGGGCTTGGGCTGTGAGAGAGGTGAGAAGCCCTTGATGTGTTTTTCCTTGCTTTTCTCTGTACAGTGCAGGAAAATAAGGGAAGAGAGCACTCTGGCCACATATCCCCACTGAAGATCTGAAGAGTTAAACTGGGGAGGGAACCCCACATCCAAAGGGTGAAATTCGTTTAAAAAAAGAGGTTAAATGAATCTTGATGGAATGAGAAGGACAAGCAGTGCTGGTGAGA
Source organism: Irena cyanogastra (assembly GCA_013397155.1). Taxonomy (NCBI): domain Eukaryota; kingdom Metazoa; phylum Chordata; class Aves; order Passeriformes; family Irenidae; genus Irena; species Irena cyanogastra. Next base: position 212,755 of record VWZV01005857.1, on the reverse strand, counting down.
GCAGCCCCTGAACAGCCTCCACACCACAAAGTCCCTTAGAAGGGGAGTAGTGATGCTGCATTGGGCTGGTTGGGACCTGCTGGATATTTTATATCTGCGGGTTTGGGAGGGAAAATAAATTCCTTTTTATTTACCTCCTTAGAGTTCTCCCTCCAGTCTGATATTCAGGTACCTCAGGTTGCTTTTGGATGAGCCGTGAAAGATGAGCATGAAGTTTTAATGCTTTAGAGTGGTACAATTGGACCATCTTTTTGGGGGATTATTGCCAGCTTAGTGTAAGGAATGTAAATAAGTTTGATATTTTAGGCTACTTACTTTTTTTCCCTGCCAGAACCTAAAGAAACTTTGTCTTAAAGGGCAAGATTCAGTTGTTAAAAAAATCAGTCACTTTTAGTTTTGAGCTTAATTAGAAATATGCAGAGGTTTTGCTTGCAAAATTTCAGGGAGAAAAATGCACAGCTGTTCAACCTTGGTTATCTCTCCTTTTTTTGGTGTCTCCCCAAGGAAATTTGACAGCCCATTGTCAGTGGTGAGAGTATGGATAGCAGATAAAGCATGGGATGTAGAGGATATTTTGCTACACAGGCAGCAGAGTTTGCCTACAGCAAAGTCAGTTACAGTCCTGTTCTCAGGAAAAGTATTTTCCATCTTGATTTTCTCTTATACTCCCAAATCATTCTGCTTGTCTCTATCTTATTTTATTCCTTGCTACTTTTGCAGTTGATTGTATTTCAGAAGGAAAAAGGGGGGGAAATAAATTGAATTACAGGTAGCCAGAGGAGTGCAGGAGGATAAGAGGCTCTTACTGCAATGTGGGGGGGATGAAGTGGTAGAGAATATTCACTCATTAACGAGGTGAATGAAATTAGGGTGATTCTAAAATGTCTGATTTAATTAACTGCTTTGTAAATTGATCTTTAAACAGGATAAGTTTATTAAAATATTTTAAAAAGGGAAAATAACCAAAGCCCTGCTCGAGTAACAGTTCAAAATAATGCTTGCTGTAGTTATTCATTAAAAAGTTGTGGATAGTTGGCAATGTTGGAACATGTTCAGTAATACCACATTTTGCAATATTTGTTTTGGGGTTTTAATGGAAAATTCCAAGTTCCTGCAGTTGTTTTCAATCCTAAAAGTCCCTCAGGAGCATTATTTCTAGATCTCAGGGCTGTGTAGAAAAGCATGTGAAGATGGGAACAGGAGTTCCAGATCCTGGAGACCAGTGAGATCAGAAGACCAAGACCAATGAGATCAGAAGACCAATGAGATGTGTCAGTGCAATATATGTTGAGTGTGCAAATATAAATATAAAAGGTACTTTGGGCATCACTGTATGACATTAGTGAGACCAGCAGGGAAATACTCCAATTTTGGTGTTCTTACTTCTTAAAAATTACGCAGAAGTTGTCTTAAAAGTTTTGGAGGGCTGGAAGAATTCTTTGCATGGACAGACAAGCAGATAATTGATTTTAGTTTGGTTTTTTTTTTCAAGTTGTCCACATTTTTCCAGTGGTTGTGTTAAACACAGTATCATGGAGTTAATTTGACATTAGGTTTGCTACTCTTACATTGCTTTCTGCAAGGTTTAAAGTCCACTGATGAACAGGACTCCAGAATACGAGTTAGAAATCATTGAATATCTTATTCCTGAGGCAGAGGGTGGCCTTGCCCAGCAGCCTTTGCATCCCTGTGAATTGAAATTCCTGCACAAGCTCAGCTGTATCAAAGAGGGACAAATTGAGGCCGGAGCTCTTTCCCTCATACGGGAAGGGAGGTCAACCCCTGCCCCTGCATCTGAGAACTCTGCACTTCATTATCTGGAATTCACTAAAGGACACTTAGCATTCACCAAATCATTATGTATAATTCACTAAAGGAGATTAATTTGGCCTGGGCACCCAGATCCAGGAGCTGAGCCCTGACACTCCAGACAAATTAGGAATGACACCCAAATTCTAGAGGGAATCTCTGGCCATGGCCAGCAGCTGCTGCAGGAGGTGCTGAGGGCCTGGCACAGTGGCACAGAGAAGCTGTGGCTGCTCCATCCCTGGAGGTGGCCAAGGCCAGGCTGGGCAGGGCTTGGAGCAACCTGGGATAGTGGAAGGTGTCCCTGCCCGTGGCAGGGGGTGGAACTAAATGATTTTACAGCCCCTTTCAATTCCATTCTGTAATTCCATGATTCTGTGTTGCTTGACATTCTTGAAGCCATTTGCAAAGTCTTGCTTTTGTCAGATGGGAGTTTTTTAGTTCACAGGGCTACAAGGACAAAAGTTCTGGGTTTCTGTGTCTGTGATAAATGGATGATTAAATAATTTAAAGTATGTTTTAGTATTAAATGTTGAAGAGTCTGTAAAGTGGGAATTTTGAGTGGAAGTAATTCTGGTTGGAGGCTCTGACTCATTAAATTCTCCAGTTGAAACAAAGAACCTGAGCACATGAAACTTAGTATTGACAGATAAATGATCCAGGAAATGGTGACGTTAGAAACACTGGTAAGAAATGCCCAAACCAGGTGTTGCCCTGAGGAAAGGTGAGCTGGCATATCCAGTGAAAACCACCTCAACGCCAGATGTTTAAAGAGATTTTCTGTTTGAAAACGGTGCTGCTCAGAGCTGTCTGTGATGAGTCAGTAGGTCCATGTGACACTTCTCCAAGCTGGGAGAGGAGGATGGAGCAGCCCTGCCTCCCCCACAGGCCAAACCTGGAACACGACGTCTGTTTCCAAATGCTCCCTGTCAAGCTCTGAAGGTCTCAGGCTGGGATGCCACTTCCAAATTGTGGTTGTTACAATTCCAGTCAGTTGCAGGTCGACTGCTGCATTGCCTGCCATGCCCTCCTGGGGTTCAGCAGTCTGGGTGCTTGTCTTGGAAAATTTAAAATGGCCTGGACGTTTCCAGTAATCAGTTTTCCGGAGGACAGCGCATTCCCGTTGGGCTGAAGCGCTGATGTGGACGTAGAACGTCTGTCTTCTCACACAGGCATTTTCTTGGATGGGAGTCATCCCCTTGTGTTGTCCTCCTGCTTCCTTCTCCCACAAAACAATGGAAGGGGCTCAGTAATTGCTGGATAAGGGCAAAGATGGGATTTTCTTCTCACTGCTGTATTTCCCAGGCTGCAAGTGCCATTTTTGTGCATTTGTGCATCCTGGCTTTGTCTTTACAGCTCTACTCCAACAAGCCAGTTCTCAGTGTTGCTCTTCAGCCCCAACTATGGATCTCAAGTCATTCCATGACTCCTGTTGGGAGCTTCTCTTTGCCAGGGCAGAAATGGACATGAGGAGTCATCCTCAAAATTTGTGGGGAGGAATAGGCAGCCCTGTCCCTGGAAGGTCTCAGCCTGACAGCCATCGTCCCTCTCCTGGCTTTCACAAGGTCCTTGGAATTCTTCCTTGACTTTCTCTCAGCTGTGAATTGCTCTGGCTCGCAGGGATTGTACATCAGCTCTGTCACGTCTCCTGGAGTTTGAGTGATCTCTTCACCCTGCTCTCCTGCAGGAATGGTAATAAACCCTTGACTCACGAGAAGATTCCCGAGAAGGATGGAAAATGCCATATTCTGCTTGCCAAGTTCTGCCTGCCCTCCATCTGCCATCCCTTCTTCTCAAGATCTAGAGTTCTGAAGGAGGAGATCTTCTCGTTTGGGTGACATTTGGATCTGTAGCCAGGAGACTTAGGAAAGAAGCACGATTAAGGGAGCATACTGTGATTTTTTTCAGTTCTATTTCTGGGCTTTGCAGCAAATAATGTTCATTGTTGTGGCACCTTGGGAAGTTTAGGAGTTAAAAATGATTTTGTTGAGCCACCAGGATGGTCGAGTTACCTGAGAAGCCAGTCTTTGGAGGGGAAAAGGCTGGAGACTTATTTCTTTAAATGAAAGCTCAGGAGTAATTGGATGTGCTGCACTTTCCTTGTCAGGGCAGGCAGTCTGTGACAACATTCCAGGTTCAAAAGTTCCTAACTTCAGAAATCCAACTTCAGTCAAATCAACTTGGGTCCTACAGGCCATTAGAATTTCCGCTGGGTGTGTTTTTATCTTCTTTTTTTTTCAAGGTAGCAACAAAAGTTAGGGCAACTCAAACTCTTTGTAGTTAAGATTTGAAAGAGTTGAGATTCATAAATCTCATGTCATAGCTGGTGAAAACTTGTCCAGAAAAACTCAGATCTGTGGCCACCACAGAAATCTGAGATTCCTGTCTGGTGGGTACTTAACACTGGGCAAAATTTTGTCTGGAATCAAGTTGCAGCCTTAATTACTGAGCAGTCCCAGTCTCTGTAGCAGTGGTTTATCAAAAGCAAAAGGGCACAAACTGCAGGGTTGGTGCAGGTGTGGGGAATGTCAGGAGAGGTCCGAAATGCTGTTGGCGGACTCCAAGGAAAATAAACCATTCTGCTGTGTAGTGAGATTGGCATTCATGGCAAGTGTCTGGCTGAGGTTCTTTGCTGGTGGATTTTGGAGCTGCCATGCGTGTGTGTCTTAAAGTTTTGCACCAAAATGCATAAAGTACTTTGCATGTGCCACGTAGAACTATGGAACTGAATTATTTTGTGTTTTACCTCATTTCCAGCCTGCTGGAAACCATGTCTCACTACACAGACGAGCCAAGATTCACCATAGAGCAGATTGACCTCCTGCAGCGCCTGAGACGCACGGGAATGACCAGGCATGAGATCCTGCACGCCCTGGAAACCTTGGACCGTCTGGACCAAGAGCACAGCGACAAATTCGGGAGAAGGTCTGGCTACGGGGGCGGCTCCTACGGCAACAGCACCAACAACGTCCCGGCGTCTTCCTCCACGGCCACGGCTTCCACACAGACCCAGCACTCCGGGATGTCGCCGTCCCCGAGCAACAGTTACGACACCTCCCCACAGCCTTGCACTACGAACCAGAACGGGAGGGAGAGTAACGAGAGGTTGTCTGCCTTCAATGGGAAGATGTCGCCCACCCGCTACCCCCTGGCCAACAGCCTGGCCCAGAGGTCCTACAGCTTCGAGGCTTCCGAGGAGGACTTGGACATCGACGACAAAGTGGAGGAGCTGATGAGGTGAGTGAAGGTCTCTGTAAGAAGTATGGAGGTGAGAAGTGCCTCAGCAGGAAGGGGTGTGTTGGAAGACTGCTCAAATAGGGATTGTAGGGTGGTGAAATGCTGTCACAAGTTGTCCAGGGGGATGGTGGATGTCCCATCCCAGGAAACATTCAAGGTCAGGTGGGATAGGGTTAATCTAGTTGAAGATACCCCTGCTTATTGCAGTAGGTTTGAACTAAATGACCTGAAATGTCTCTTCCAACCCAGACCATTCCATGAGAATTTGATGATGATGATGATGATGATGATCAGGAGAGCAGGAGCTGCTTCAGGCAGTTGTTTCTACCGGTGCTCCAAGGGTCACCATCCCAGAACCTCTCACCTGCTTTGTGGAGGCAGCCCCTGGCCCTGTGTGGGTGTCCCGAAGTCTGACTGTACCAAAAATAGGGATTGATGTCGGAGCACTCATTTTTCACACTACTTTTATTCAGGATTCTGGTCAGATATCAATTCACATGACTCCTCCACTATTTCACACCCATTGTAATTCCTTCCATATAGAGGGAGAGTAGGGAATCCAGTTTGGATTGGTCAGTGCTTTCCAGTGGGATCTGGAGAGGATACATATTGTTTGTTCATAGTTTGTGGCACGGATTTGCAGAGTGATGCAGGAAAATACAAATAATAAGAAGCAGAAGTTTTCTCTGAGAGCCATTGGAGTGGGTTTTTTTTCAGAGCTGACCTTCCTTTACTTTTAGCAGCTTTCTTTTGAGCATTATGGCAAAGATGAAAGGAGGGGATTATATTCCTGAGGATGAAAGTCAGTCAGTGGGCTTTGAGAGCACAAAGAAATAAGAGGAAAGGCCAAATGTCTCAAAACAATTTTGGTCATAATGTTGGAATTTATTCTTTTTTCCCCCCAAAACTGCACCATTCCTGAAGTACCTCTGGGAGAACTGGAGTCCATAAGCTCCAGAATGGAAATGTGTTGGAAGTAGTTAGGAGATTTCAGGGAAAGATGTGGCTTTTGGGGGAGAGGATTAGAGATGAGCAGTAAGAAAAGCCGATCACCCTCATTTGCTGTCGGCTGCAGGATGATGGAATCGTGCAGGAAGGGGGTGAGTACAGCAGAGTGCCAAGTTCCCATGGCTGAGGTCTGGGTTGCTGTGCACTGAGTCTCAGGTAATGCTTTTAGTGCTTATTTAAACTGAAATTGCTTGTGTTTGCAGGCATATGGATGATGAGTGTTGGGTACAGAAATAAAAATGAACCCACAGCACAGCATTCATTTTGCATTTACGTTTGCAAGCTTGAGTCTGCCTTCAGTGCAGTTAGGGCAGGAGGGGAGAAGGGGAAGAGAAATGTCTCATAAGTCCTAATAAAGGCTGGTTTTAATTGCCTGCCCTTCTCAGGAAGGGAGAGAGGAAGAGGAGGGACAAAGTATGTGTTTATTGCAATTGAAATTTGCTGTGTATCACAGTAGATTTACAGCCTCCAATTTATTTATTACCTGTGCAGACCTTGTAAAAATCATACAAAGACCTCAGTTCATTCAGCGCAAGCTCTGGACTAAGCAGGGGACTAAAGGAGGAGTGGGAGGACAGAGAGTGCAAAATTTTGGGTCTTTTCCTTGTGATGCTGGAGGAGGTTGGTGTATGCATATTCATTTGGGCAACTAACCATGCAGCCCCTGCTATCCTTTATTTTTTATTTTTCTGCCTCATTTTTATGAGTGAGGTTTTTATGCTGGTATGAGAGATTTATTCATCCCTGTGTAATGAAACTTTGTACATTCCATATGGCAGTGCTGCACCTAATATGAATTATATGGGACATGAGTCATCCATTCTCCTGCTATGGTACTTTGATCAAACGTGACACTTGTTAAAAGAAGTGTCCAGCACTGAGGCACTTGGGCTGTTTTAATGCCAGCCTTCCCCACTCCTTGTCCCCTAAATAAAGGAAATAAAGGCATTTTGCATCTTGTAGGTGCACTTTGGTCCGTCCCTCTTTTTGTGTGTCCTGTTGTTTTGTTTTGGTAGGAGGGACAGCAGTGTGATAAAGGAGGAAATCAAAGCCTTCCTCGCCAACCGGAGAATTTCCCAAGCAGTTGTTGCACAGGTAACAGGTAAGAGCTCGGGGAGTCCTTTCCTCATTTTGGGAATCTGTGTCTGAGCTGCCTGTCTGAGCACGGTGCAGATGTTGGAATATCACTTGGCTTTCTGCATTGCAGTGCAGATCTGTCAGCTTAGTCATGATAATGTATGCCTTTGATTTAAGACCCATTGTCCTGCACATCATGGAACTTCCCCAGTGAATCACTTTTTTTTTTTTCTTTTTTTTTTTTTCCCGTGGCTTGTGCTGGCAGATTTTATTTTACAGCATTATAATAAAGCCTGAAGTTCTTATCTTAAAATGAAAATGGTTTTCCTTAATTCTTAAATTGTTGTTGAGTGTGGCAAATAGATGCATATCTGCATCTCTGGATATGGAGAGAGAGAGAGATAATGTGTATTTATATATTAAAAAGTATATGAATAGTCAGGAGTCACAGCTATAGCTGGTGCCACTGCTACCAGGAGTTGCAGGATGGGAGTTGGATGTTTTATCTGTCCTTTGAGTCACCATTAATGAAAATCCAAAGGGAGGTTGAAAGATGACCAGACCAGCTCATGTTTTACCTGGAAGGAGCAGCAGTTCTGGGTGCCCTGTGCCCTGAGCCTTCTCTCTCACATCCAGACAGGTGAACTCACTGCAGTGGTGCCACTTCTCCCTGGGTGAGTTCCCAGAGCTTTACAGAGAGGTAACGAAGTCCTGTTGCTTCTCCATGGGATGGGTTGTTATTATTTCTCCCTTCCAGGCACAAAGGCCTTGCCTGGAACAGCCTCAGAATCATTTTGGTTGGAAAAGCCCTCTAAGACCTTTGATTCTGATCACTCCCTCAGCACTGCCAAGGCCACCACTGATCTATGTCCCCAAGTGCCACATCCACATGGCTTTTAAATCCCTCCAGGGATGGGGACTCCCCCCTGCTCTGGGCACCTGGGCCAGGGCTGGACAGCCCTTTCGAGGCAGGAATTGTTCCCAATATCCAACCTGAACCTCCCCTGCCACAGCTTGAGGCCATTCCCTCTCATCCTGTCCCTGTTCCCTGTCAGGGAGCTGTGCAGAGCCAGAAGGTCCCTCCTGAGCCTCCTTTTATCCAGGCTGAGCCCCTTTCCCGGCTCCCTCAGCCCCTCCTGGTGCTCCAGCCCCTTCCCCAGCTCTGTTCCCTTCCCTGGATTCACTCCAGCCCTTCTTTTAGGATGAAGACTTGATAAAATTCAGAAAGCTCAGTCCCATGTTACTCTAAGCTCTAAGATTTGTTAACTTTGTAACCCAAGCTTGGATAAAGATCTTATAATAAATAATTTTTAAGGTTCTCTGATGACTGGGAATGCCAAAGCAGTAGGAGAGAAGTTGTTCTTTTGTGATATTTTCAGGATTTGAAATGTCATAGGAACCCACCTGTGGAGCTGTGGGTTTGCAGACATGGGAGCAGTTGAGGTGGACAAGCACAGACTGGTGCTTGAGCCACAGAGCCAGGAATTCTTTCCATGTCTCCAGCTCTTCTGTGATCCTGGGTGAAATGACTTGTCCTTCCCTGGTCTCAGTTTCCTCTAGAAAATCATGAGATGAACAATTTGTGTAAATGTAAGGGATATTATTTGCCTTACCAGATGTTAGCACTAATACTTCAAAAATTAATATATAAATTAAGTTGCTTAAATTGTACCTGAACTCTAAAATTTTGGTAGTTAGTGGGTCACTCTCCTGCTTTTGTTCATTCCTTGCCTGAATATAGTCCTGGAAGAGCTCACCTCTGAATTAACCTCTGTATAGCACCCAGCAAGTCAGGCTGGCTTCCCCTGCAAGAGAAGTAGTGCAGAGGGAGGAAAACTGCACAAAAGGAGTCTTTCCAAAAGGAGACAATGTTTGTCTTTTTTTTTTTTTATTAGTCAGTGGGACTGCCAGTTGTGGGGTCATCGAATCAGAATCACCCCACCAGATCCAAGTCTGTGTCAGTGAAAGGAATGCATCTAATTGTAATTAACCGAGTGCCTTGGTGCATGTGTTTGATACCTTGCAAGAAGCTGCAGGAAAGGCAAGACTGATCTCTTCACCTCTGATCCTTTCCATCCTCAGCCTGTTCTCTTTGATTTCAGTGGCATTGAATCAACATTTAGCTTTTGGGAGCTCTCATTGTTTCCTCCTGTGAGTAAATGACACCAGCCATCCACTTGAGACATGACTGACTAGATTTCACACCCTTCCCACTCAGCTCTCCTGTGCCACACAAGGGGGATCCACAGTGTGCTCACAGAGGGACCAGAGAAATGCTGCAGGCTGTAAGAGGACTGAGCTGAAGGCACTGTGTTATTATCTTGTTTTTGAGCCAAATCCATGGGAAGCCAGCAAATCTTTGGATCTCAGTCATCCTCCCCATGCTTGGTGGAAGCTGATTCATTTTAAATCAACTCCCGGCCTTGTGTAAGCAGATGTGTAGCACTTATGTGCCACTCCTAAGTACATAGTAATGGCTTATCTGAGGGAAATGGTGAATCTCAAAGAGATGTTTGGAAGGACCAGATTAAAGAGTGTGCTCAGCTCTGGCAGGGAGAAACATCAGCTTCCTCTCAAAAGCAGGGAGTGGTGAGGAGTGACTGAAATAGCTCGGGACAGAGATCCGGAGCAGAGCGTCCAGGGCTCTCCCTTCCAGAGCTGGCTCAGGCCTGATGGATGCTGGATGACTTGGAGTATTCTTCAGATGCCTCCAACATCTCTTTCAGCTGGGGAAGAGACTCCCAAGGAATTCTGGAAACCACTTCTGGTTCAGTAAAAAACCAGTTTGTATAGGCAGAGGCTTTGCAGAGTGTGTGATCCCAAATGGCATCACCTCAAGATTTACAGCCTTAGTCTTAGCAATAGAAGATTTTCTGTAAAAAGTTACTTGTACAAGAGGAAAATAGAAAAATTGGCTTTTAGTCTTCTTCCCTTCTGCTCTGGGAAGAGGCAAGAAAGAAATGAAAAATTTATGTCTGGTTCTGTCCAGGAGAGTGGCTTGGCTTGGCTACCTCTGCTGGCAACTTTTCCTTTCAACCTCTACCAATTCTCTGTTTCCCCTGTCCTTATGACCTTATTTATCCCATTCTGTAACTTGCCATGTTCTGTCCTTGATGCAGAAACATCTACTGCAACTGTGACCCCCTGAAAGCTCCTTTTTGATTAATTTTGCTAATCCTTCAGACTACACTTTCATTCAGAAATACTTTTCTCCTTTTTCCCATCTTAATTCTAACATTGCAAAGCACTTTCAGAATCCAAAGTCCTACAGAGCAGCTCTGCATCAGTAAACAGCTTTTCCTCTTGTTTTCAGGAGAGAGGAACACAGAGCTGAGGGTTAAAGTCAGCTGTTGCAGTAGAAAAATGTTGAGGCTCTCTTAATCCTTGTAAAATTACCAGAAACTCTAGAAGTCATTCATTTTGGGAATCTGACAGGAAAAATTAAACCTGGAAGACATTCTACAGGGCTGCCTGTTGTATGGAAAGGACAGGGCAGGAAAATAGTAACAGGGTATTAAAAAGTGACTTGAAAAGAAAGAATGATTGATAAGAAGCAAAAACTTAGCATAACACTTACTAGTGCTGGTCCTAAAAACAGGAGCTGCTTTTTATAGAAACTTTTTTAATGGTGTCTGTAATAAGATAAACAAGAAGCACTTGGGTTGGGCTCTGTATAAATAATCTCCTACTGATAAGAAAAATGACAGTATAAACAGGAGCTAATAATAGTTCCTGCGGAATTTCCTCTCCTGCTGTTTGGAGCTCCTTTTAACATCCCTGCAGCCTGCTCAGGGCTAGGGGTTCAGCCCCACGTGGGGCAGGTGAGCTGCCAAATTGTTATCAAATATAATTTGAAGCTGTGTTTTACAATTTGCTTAAATTGCCGCAAGAATTGTACTTGAGCACCAGGTTATGATGGGAAGGCAAAGGATGAAGAGAGAAATGTAAACTTCTCTCAGAAATGCTGTCTGAGCTTCCAGAGTTAGATGGAGAGTGGAAAAATATTTTCAGGAACTGATGTCTTTCTGTTCTACAGTAAAGGAGAGAGGGAACAGAGCACAAGGATGAGCCCTCTGCAGATGGGCTAAAGTGCTTTGATGGATGATGCCTCTGCAAGGTTTGGAAATATTACCTTTCCTGTTTTTTACACATAGGGAGTGAAGGAATAAAAAAACCACCCTTATTTTCCTGAAGTTACAAAGCAGAAATTTCAATTCAGTTTCCTCAGTTCTTAAAAACATAAAAACCAAACCGGCATTTAAAAAACCCCAAACCTATCAGCAGTAAAATGCAGAAGTCATTTTTTGGGTTGTTTTTGAATACACACAGAGCTTTCCAGGGTGCAGTTCTGGTACTTTTCCCACTTATTCTGCTTGTACAACCCAGCCCTGTCCTGCTGTCTCTGCCTTAATTGATAGGAGATCTCCAGGACTTGGTTTAGATTATGCTAAACACACGTGCAGTGGAGGGCAGCCTTGGAGCACTGCTGGAACAAATAAAATCCCCACAGGTTTGGAACCCACACACAGGGATGCTGGGCAAGTGCCAGTACACAGGGAAACTTAACTAGTTCCACTGTGAAGAGAATTCAGAAAATTCGTGAATTATTGATCGTCTCAAATGGCATGAAACGGCATTTTGAGAAACATTTTCCTTCCTTTTTTTTTTAATACTCATGAAACACAGATTTGTTTTTCTATGATTTTGATCTTTGCAGGTTTTCTGTAAACAAGCTTTGCTAATCTCCTAAATTGATAGATGTCCTTTGCAAGCACTTGTTCTCTGAATCTGGGACTTTGCTTACAAAGTGAAGAATTAAAACACAGTCAGTTAACTTTCTTCTCCAGGTCTGATGTATTCTAGGTGCTTCTGAAAACCTCTCCTGAAGGAAACATTAAAGAAATGCAAAGCAGAGCTGCTGAGCAAATCTATCAGTGAAGGTGAAAACCAGTTCCCAAAGACTTGATGAATAGCAGAGTTGAGGTTGTGAGCAGATTTGAGCTGCACATAGCACTGGCCTTCTCTTGATGGTGTATTTTGCCATTTATTTTATGTGTTTGGAGGGGAAGCTCTCCCCAAATCAGTTGTGTGGGAGACAGCAGGACTGGCCAGGGGAGTGAGCACAGGCTGGTTTGTTTGTCACTGGGACGTGTGACCTGCTGTGGGAAGGAGTGAGTGTGACACAAGCAGTCAGCATCTGAGCTGCAATAATCCTTTGTGGGTACCACTTCCCTTCAGTATTTTCTGGGAGAAAACTGCTGCTGCCCATAACCAGGTGTGTTCCTGGCCCTGCTGAAGCTGAGCCTGGAGCACCACAGCCCTCCCTGAGGTCCCTGCTTCACTTGGAGAGCGAATTTCCTCAGCACAGCTGGATTTTCACTACTCCAGAGAAGTTATTTCATTAACTTTTTCTGGCAGCAGGATGCTGCCAGTGCAATTCCCTAAAGCAGAGTGTGATTAGAGACAGTGTGACAGGAGGGTCCTGGTGGTCACTGTCCTGTGAGTTGAATGTGTGAAACCCACTTCAGATGCGAGAAACTCTGACAATTTGGGGGTTTGTTTTTTACATTGAATGGGGTTGAGGATGGTTTGGATCCCACAGCACTGGGATCTGGGAGATCCTGGATGAGCTCTTCTGAAAGACTTTGCATGTGACCTTGAGTTGGTCAAGCCGTTGGGATATAGTTTTGGGGCCTCTAAACCTTGCTGAGGTACAGATAAATTTTATGCCTTAAAAACATTTTGCAGAAGCAGCTTTATGAGCTGTGAGGACTCGCAGTAGGTCAGAAGTAAATGTTACTCCTACTGTGGCTAAATGACAGCCATAAAGGATCCCAGCACAGATCCAGCTCTGTTTGGGAGAACTTTGATGCAGTTCAGGACATTGGGACAGTGCATAATTTGTGGAAAGAAGCTTTTAACAATGAAGATGGCACAGGTTGGTCAGGAAATTGGTGTCTGCCCCATCCCTGGAAACATCCAAGGTCAGGTTGGACAGGGCTCTGAACGTGATCCAGTTGAAGATGTCCCAGCTCGTTGCAGGGGGTGTTGGACTAGATGACCTTTAAAGGTCTTTCCAACTCAGTTTTTTCTGTGATTCCATGAAAGTGGACATGGCAAGACCCAGCTTGAGTTTTTTGGCTCCTGCTGCTGTGCCTTGCCCTCGAGCACATTGTCTGGAGTGGTGACATCTGTGCCACATGTGACAGTGTCAGGCAGCCTCTTGAGCAGGATCCAGATTTTCCACTCACGGCAGACATTTAATCTCTGTTTATAATTTTTATCTACCAGTGCTTTATGTTTCTATCTTAGGATGTTACCCAAACACTCAACACACACTAATTCACTGCAATAAGTGTAAGTGGACTGTAGTAAACAAGTAAATGACTGGAGCTGCTACCCAGTGATTAATTAATGAGAGCAGGGCAGCCAAAAGCAGTCGGACACAAACCTTTGTGTCCCACAGCCCAGGACAAGAAGTGGCTTTTATAAATCATAATAGGTCAAGAGCTGCACGTTTTCAAAACTTGAACTTTCCACTGGTGACCAGGCATGCAGATGGCAGGATTTCAGCTAGGCTGGAGCCTTGTTTTGGGCCAGAGAGTGCTATCAACTTACACTGCCTTCTTCTGGTATTAACTTGTGTGCTTCCACTGTGACTTGATGTAAACTTGGCAGGCTCTGGAGGTTGTGTTTGGTTGAATGATTCCACTCTCCCAGTAGTATAAACTCAGTTCTAGATCCCACTGTGGGCCCTCGGGGTAGGCAGCTCTTGGCTGCCCCAGCTGTTCCTGAACTCTGTCAGTTGAGGGCAAGGCAATCTCTGGGAGTGGGTTCTGGGAAAATCAGGGTCTGCTTTGTGGGCACAGCTCTGCTGAACAGCAGTGAGCTGCTGTATCTGGAACAAAACACACCCATCCCTTTCCCCCCGGACAATTAAAACTTCATAGCCTCCAGAATTCCGTTTGAGGAGGAACGATTAAGAATACAAACCAAATGATTTTAAAAATCTGGTTGGTGTAAACCCACCTGAAAATGGTACCTGAGAGTCAAGTTGAGACATTCTGAAGTTAACTACCTTCAACACACAAAAAAAAGCATAATAAACCCCCACGTTAGAAGTGGTAAAACTACAAGGGGCTCTTTTTCATGAGTTAAATATGATTATGAGAGCTTATAAAACCTTGATGCATCTCTAGAGGGGGGAGGTAGTTTGAGTTCTGTGTGCAAACCAGCCTCTGCCTGCCCAGGTGATGTCACCAAGCAGGTGGTGGCACAGGTGGTGTTGAATGTATGTTGGTACTTGGAGCACCTCCTAAAACTTCACTTCTCGGGAGAGTTTGGATGTTGTTAACCTGTTCTGATGGCTGAAAGGCCTTGTGGAAAGCACGAGGAGTTCTGAAGTAATGCCTCAGTTACTCAGCAAACTCTGCATGTTTTACATCTCCCGATTAACTTATTGCTGACCTCTTCCTGCACTTCTAAACCTCTCATTTTATTTAGTTCCTCTGATTTTTTGCCCTTCCTGCATTGATCCTTCATTGCCTGTCACGCTTTGGAAATGACTGTATTATCTTCTAGGATTTTCCCCTTCTTACTGTTTTCTTAGAACACTTGCTTAAATCCTGCAGTGTTTAGTCCCTGATCATGCCTGGATGCCTTGAACTTGGCTCCTGCTTTGCTGACAGACAGCTGCTCTTTCTGGGTTGTTTTCTGGCTGTTGTTACAGCTGCTGACAGTTGGTTTGCTCCATTTCTGGGCTGGGGTGATCTATATCACATAAACTGTTTTCTGTGTTTATCTCTGTTCTTATTCAAGCACTGGATGATAAGGATTTCCTAACAATCATTATTTATATATAATAGTGGGGAAGGGACTTGTTCCCGTTTCACAGGTGAAGTTTAGGGATCAGGGAAGGTGTGGACAATTCAAGTCTATGATAGTTTTGGCTTCCCAGTTTTTACTCTCTTTGCTTTTGGGCTGATTATGCAGATTCCAGGGTGTTCCTTGAGTAAGGTTGAACATAACCCCAGGGGGAAATTCGGGCAGTTTGGGACAGAGCAGGGAAGCTTCAACGCTGCTTTTTCTGGGATTGAAGCATCACAAGGTCCTGGGCTTTGTAAGACATCACCTTTTATCAGTAGATAAACCACTTCAAAATGTTTGGTAAAGAAGAACTTTTCTGTTTCTCTCTTTTTTTGTTCTGTTCTGGTTTTTCACAGGTATCAGTCAGAGCCGGATCTCCCATTGGCTGTTGCAGCAGGGGTCGGACCTGAGTGAACAGAAGAAAAGGGCATTTTACAGATGGTACCAGCTTGAGAAGACAAATCCTGGTAAACAAATGCAGCCTAAACATCTCCTGCTGTTTATTTGCAGAATGGAAGCCTTTTGTGTATTAGCACTGATAATTCACTTTTTGGGCTGGGGTACTCCAGAGATTCTCCCTCTGACCATGTTAACTTTTAGGAGGGTGGGAACAAATCTGCTTTTTGCTTTGCAACAAATGATGCAGAGCTGCTTCATCCAGAGCTGCCTCATTCAGAGCTGTCTGTCCAGCTCCTCAGTCACAGATACCTGCCCTGCCCTCCCACCACCCACTAAATCTGGGAATCAGAAGCAGCCAGTGAAGATGTAGTCAGTTAATGTGAAATATAAGCTGAGGCTCTTCAGAATGAACCAATAGAAACCATTAATAATGGCTCCATAATGTAAAGTTGCAGCTACAAGCCCCACACATTTTGTCAGAGAGGATCTTCAGAGGTTTTTGGGCTGGATCTCTTAACTCATGGATGGGGTGTTGATAGTTACAGTGATAAGCTGGAGATGTGTCTTTCAAGTCCCACCTGCTTCTTCAAATCTCAAAATAGATCTTGAATACAAAAAGAGAAGTAAAGCTCCTCATTATCTTTAACTAACCAGCAATCTTCAAAATCACAGTTGAATTAACTTCCTTGTGTTGTTCTTCTCCATAGATTTTGTTTGACCACAATTCTTATTTTTCCCTTTTAACAGTTTTACTGTAAAGATCAAAATATTTACATTTAACTTCCTTTAAACATTGGCTTGATTAAATTAACTGTGTAATTGTTTTAAGGAATTTAAAACTCAGGCTCTCTAATGTGAACTTGGCTTCAATATCCAGAATTCTATTAGGAAAAATTCCAGGGGAATTATAGCCTCAAAACTTCTGCTTTGTGTGTAAACTGAAAATCAAGAGGCTCCAGCTGACAGTTGGCCTGAGAATAATTCAGATTTAAGTTGGGTGGGTTCAGAGGGACAGCTAAGCCTGTTTTTTCTGTTAAGCATTTTAAGATGCTGATGCTTCTTTTTCTTAAAATTTTCTGTTTGTTTTAAAGAGTAAAAGTGTTTTAAAGAGTAAAAGTGCCAAGAAGCCTTGATTTTTGCACTGGCTGGAATTGTGATACTGAGGATCAGCAGAATTCCTGGGTACAGCCATCCAGTAGCAGCTGCTTGGAAAGGCTCAGCTTTTACCCTACAAAGTAACTCCCTGACATTTCCCTTTGATGAAAGGTGTTGCCTCCAAAGTAGTGGAGAAAACTCGAGAGTTTTTGGAAGGTGTAAATAACACCAAAACCCTCTCCAGATGAAACCTGTTGTGTGCATTTTTCCCAACCTTGCATCCTTTATTTGCAGTATCACATGAAACTGTTTAGGAAATAGTATTTTGTGCTAACAACAGAACTCTTGTTCAACTTAACTCTAAAATGTTTACTTCCTCCTCTTTACCTTCCTTTTCCCCCATATCCACGAGCTCACGTCTTGTTTGTCCTTTTGCTCTTGAGAGGTGTCTAAGGAAGGTTATGGCTGAAATTGAAATGAATCAACATTAACTCTGCTTTGCTTTAGACATGGAAAAACTCCTTGAAGAGTGGTTGTTTGAGTGTAACCTTTTTCCCAATAAGGGATCTTAAACAGCATTTTCAGGGAGTGTAAAAGGCAAATTGTTTCCTCTGCCTAAGCCAAGGGACTATTTGGATGCACTTAAATTCCTTTTAGAGCCAGACAGCATTTGGTTTCTTTTTAAAGGCTGAGGTAGAGGGAGGAACCTTCAGTTTTCCTCTCACTGTTGGGAAAATCTACCTGAGGAAAGTAGAGTTTTATTTATTTATTCATTGCAGGATAATCCACTGCTCTGAGTTGTTCCCATCTATTTTATTGCAGGTCAGGCCAGGTAGCCAAGAATAATTAGCATGGGTATGAACAAATGTGTAAAGGGAGGTACCAACCTTGTCCAGAGAATCCTGGGTTTAAATCACTGTTACAAAACCAATCTGGAGCTGAAGTTTTGGGTACTGCTTAGAGTACCCTGTGATTAGGGGACAGAGTAATGGGTCTGGTGTCCTCCTTAGAGCCATAAAATGAGGAAATCAGTGGAGCTTCCTGCCATGTTTCCAAAAAAGTGATGCCATCACCACACTCTCTGTAGGGTGTGAAAGATTGTCCTCCTTGGAAGAAACTTGAGAGATGAAATGACTGCCATGTGCTTTTTTCCTAATTGCTGGCTTATTAAGAGGTGGCACCTGGCTTTCTGTTCTCATACATCCCATCTTTTCCAGTTCCAGCTGCTGGGAGGGAAATCTCAGTCCTTGGAGAGAAAGTCAGGTCTGTGTGCAGAGGGACCTGCAGGTTTGAGTTGTCAGAGGGCAAAGTGAGGCCTTTGGGAATTATTGGTTCCCCAATTTCTAGAATTCCTTGAAAAACTGGATCTTTAGAGTAAATCCATTTTTTGGCTGAATTTGTTTAGTAATGGAAAGAAAACCTAAAATTGAAACAGTTTTGAAGGACTAGGACAGCAGATGTAATCAATTCCTAAACTGTGAAGGGGAAATAGTTTGTGTGGAAAGGACTGGAGATCTCTTGGCAGACTTTCCCTTGGCTCTGGCAGTTCTTCTGTGCAACTTGTAGAATTCCCCTTTTATCTCCCTTTCCCATCTTCTGGATACAGGTGAGACCTTTCCCCTTGCCTTGCCTTCAGCTCCTCACAGCAGGACCTGTCTTTTACTGTGCTTATATAAGCACATTATGACTTACAAATATATCAAAAGATATTTTATTTCTCTCTTTTTTTTTTCATGTGCTATGTGCTGCTTTAAATCATCCACAGGCAGCGCTGCATCTGCCAGCCAAAGGGCTTGGTGCTGGGGCAGTTTTAGGGCACTGCTGCTGTTCAGATGCTGGTCCTACATGGACAAGACTCAGCAATTCCATCCCTTCCATCCTTTTCCAGCTGGCTTGGAGCTCTTGAATGTGCTGTTTGTTATTTGCCTTGGTTTGACTGCTGCTTTGCATGGGCAGTTTCTGCATTTCTCCTGTCCTTGGTGGTGGGTGTTCAGACAGCACCAGACTGGAATGTTGCAAGGGAGACTTGAAGTCTCATGGAACAGGAGAAAAACACCCACTTGTCCCACTGCATGCAATAATCTTGCTCAAAACAATGTCTTAATCAATGTTTCCTTGGTAGGAGTGATGTCAGAGTTAATGGCAATGCTGTGAATTCCAGTGTGCAACTGATTGTAAATTTTTCTGGAAGGAGTTGCCAGTTAGGGTGAAAGGCAGGTTTTTTTTTTGTTGGAGGGAAGAGGTAAATGCTAAATACTGATGTTCAAAAGGTCTTTCTTCTAATTAATAGGGATGCTTTTCATTTAGATGGAGCTTTTTTCACACAGGCACCACTTGTCTGTGCTGTGTTTTGTGGAGGACTGAGAGCATTTTGGCAATAGATAAATCCTATATATTTCAGAAGCCGGTAGTGTCCTGCAGTGTTCTCACTATTTTTTTCAGAGCCCATAGGTTTTAAACAAATATTTTATTTTTTTTTAGATTGGTAGTTGTTAGCCTGATTAGTTTCCCTGGCACTGGGTGTTGGGCAATGTGGGAAGTTGGTTATGGAGTAACCTCAGCTTGTCTCTTGCCTCCGTGTAGTGCAAACTGAAGCTGGCACCTTGAAATGATGTGTTAAAGTTACAGATGGATACAGACTGCTTCCAGTTAGGCTGGGTATTTATTTCTGCCACTCTTCTCTAATAGGAAGGCACCTTGAAGAGAACCATGGGCACTTCTTCTTTGAACAAAAGGGAAAATGAAAGGGAGTTATTACCAGGATGTAGCATCTCTTTTGTTATTTTCACAGTGGTTCTTGCTTAGCTATGAAAGAAAAGCCAGCCCAAAATCAGGGGCTGGCTGTCCCACGAGGTTTGCACTGGGAAGGGATGGTTGGTGATGTGCTGTTCCACAGAGCTGCAGAGCAAACAATCCCTGCTCTGCTCCTTCTCCTCCCCGCCCTGGGCTCTGTAGGGAACCTTGTGCGGCTGCTGATTTCAACCCAGCGTGGCTCACTCTGACCAAGAGGTGTTTATTGTGTGATCTGGGGTCAGCCTGGCTAAAAATACAGTGAGGCATCTGTTCTTATCAGGATAATGTACAGCAGGTACTTGTGCAAATGAAAACTTGCCAGGAAATGGTTTACTGGAGCTGGGAGACGCCTGAGGCTTTCTGTGACCGTTCCGTGGCAGGGCCTGCCTGAGCCTGGGGATGGGGAGCAGTGAGTGCATGGGATGCTCTCAGAGCAGCTCCCTTCCTTCAGGATGGGCTCTGGGATGTGCAGGCCTTGGCCAGGAGGAATTTTGAGCGTGGAGAGAGCTGCATTCCAGTTGGAGAGCACCTCTCCTGCCTCCTCTCCCCCAAACCCGCCAGCAGCATCCTCAGTCACATGAAAAATTCACAGAGAAAAGCCAGTGCTGTAGGAGAAGGTGCTGAGCACTGGCAGGGAGTGAGAGCTGTCTCCTTTCATTTCTGTGTGTGAAAGGAGCTCTTCCCAGGCGCTTCACCTCTGCACCCCTCAGAGGTGTCTTGCTGTTTGATGCATACACTGAAAACCTTGTACTGCGTCTTCTCCTCTCTGTCTGCTCAGGAGAGAAGTTTCACTTCTCCTTAAAAGCTGTTTGAGGGGTTTAAAAAAAGAATCTGAACTGGTGACTAGGTTGTAACTTGCTAAGTTATAAAGAAGTGGAGCTGGGTGGTGAGAATGTTGTGATGGAGTGTTGGAACAGCAGAATAAACGAGAGCTCATTGGAGAGAGGGAGATGAGGAAAAGCTCCATAGGTTCCTTATCAAATGTGCATGTCATAAATGATAAATTTGGGTTCAAAGTCATCTCATTCCACCCCCATGCCATGGGCAGGGACACCTTCCACTATCTCAGGTTGCTCCAAGCCCTGTCCAGCCTGGCCTTGGGCACTGCCAGGGATCCAGGGACAGCCACAGCTTCTCTGGGAAACCTCTGCCAAGGCCTCCCCACCCTCACAGGGAACAATTCCTTCCCAAAATCCCGCCCCTTCTGGCAGTGGGAAGCCATTCCCTGGGTCCTGTCCCTCCATGCCTTGTCCCAAGTCCCTCTCCAGCTCTCCTGGAGCCCCTTTAGGCTCTGGCAGGAGCTCGGCCCATCCCATGTCTCCTGTTTTCCACACGTTCATCCAAGCCCATTTTGGGCCTCTTCATGCAGTCAGATCCTCCTCTCTTGCTGTGTGGGGGTACTTGCTTGTAATTCTCAGCATATTCCTCTCTTATCTGCTGCTGATATTGATGTTACCCCATAGAAAAGAGAAATGGCTAAATTGATCCAGGAAGGCTACTAAACCAAAAAAAGTGTATTATATTCAGTACGTGAACATACCTGTAGCAGCAGCAGAAAATTTATGCTTTCGATGCAGATTTTTTTTCAACCTTTGTCTGAAAAATCTTGGGTAAATTTAACAGAAGGATTCTGCAACTCTTGCCTTGATGTGAGGCATCACTGATACTCCTGTACTCTCCCTGTGAAATCAAATCTTCAGGTAGGGAACGTATATTGCTAACACAATGCAGGGAAAGCTAATTTCTTTTCCTATTCTCCCCTGTCTCTTTTTAAAATGTTAATTTTTTATTTTTTTAAGTTTTTGAAGTGTATTTAAAGCCTGGCAACTTGATAGTCACCCAGCCCCCTAAACTGTGCAAGTAGCAGAAAGACTAGATAAGGAGCTCGCCTTGAAATGGCCTCTCAGTAAATTGGCACTATAGGAAATATTTCATGTTTCAATGGACCCAAGTAATCTGTATAGGCTCGTTAGCTGGGAATTAGGGAGAGGCACCGTGCCTTGTGTGTGCAAGGCAGAGATTGTGGGCTTCACTTCCTACTGACTCCTCCTGGGGAACCTCTGTAAATTATTTTGGGCTCCAGTACCTAATGCAGATGCGAGCCCCTGGCAGGAAGGGAAATTCATGTGCATTTCTGGAAAGGAGCATGGCCAAGTGCCTGAACAGCTCATTTCTTGCTTTTGAGCTGTAGGAATTTGTTTATTGGTTAAACTCTGAGGTTCCCTTGACCCTTTCACTCCTCTGTGTATTAGAGGAGCAGTGTTGTTGCACTAACACTGTGTGTTTTGATGATTAAATCCCAACCATTCTGAGTGAGCCTGAGCACCCAGAGGGGTTTGCTGTCACAGCCCTGCTCTTGAGTGTGCCCAGCCCTGTGAGCAGGGCTGCTGCTTCTCCTGGATCTGCCCACGCTGGCTCAGTGCAGGAATTCCACTGGAGCTCAGGATGCTTATGGGATATAGGTGGTGATTTATCTTTTCATACAACTTTTTTTTTCTTTTTTTTTTTTTTTGCACACTTGAACAGCTCTCTCTTCCCTGCAGGGGAAGTCACTGAGCACAAAGCTGTCCTTCAGGACATACCCTGGTTTCTGTCCTCGTGTCCTATCCCAGGTTCCTATCCTCACCAAGGGATGTAGGACAGATCGATCTCCCAGAGTGTCTTGATTTATCTTGATTTATTAGCTGAGAGGCTGCTGTGGAAAGGATCAGGGGTAAGTTTCAAAGGGGCCTTTCCTGAAGGCATCTTGCCAAATCCTGTCTCGTGCCTGATGCTTTCCAGCTCAGACTCATGGAAAGGAGAAACACATCCACAGAAGGGGAGCAGGAGAGGAAGGCTGTGCTGTTAATCTGCTTTCAGTGACTTTTTCAGGCACCCTGGCACTCGTGAGCCCATGTTTGCCCAGGCCACAGGGTGTGTTTCTATTGGTGGAGCTGCTTCAGGTATTTCCTCAGCTCTTTGGACACACTGAAATACCCTGGGTATAAATTTCCATTTTGCTTCCTGAAGCTGCTGTATAATTAAATAGAAACTGCATTTCCTACTTTGTGACAGCTCAGGTGGCACCACAACCTAAATGTATCACAGCTGGGACACAGCTCACCCTTTCTGTGTGATCCTTTTCCTCTTGATGAAAACAGGACAGATTTTCCTAAGCACCCATCATCTCCTTGGATTTCCTTCTGCCTTGGAGATTGGGAAATAGGAATTCTAGCTGGCTTTGTGTATCTTTAAGGTGACTTTGATAATACTTTATTTTTTTTTCAGTTTGAATGGTTTCATCACCTGTCTTGTCTTTTTTTTTTTTTTTTCCATGAGCAGGAGTGAGAGGATGGGCCTGACTTTTAACCCTCTGGGAAACACAGTGTTTATTGTCCTTAGGGGCTACACTAAGCATGAGACCCGCTCCCATCCCAATAGAAGAGCCAGAATGGAGACAGACGCCTCCCCCAGTCACAGCTACCTCTGGGACCTTCAGACTACGGCGAGGCAGTCGGTTCACGTGGAGAAAGGAGTGCCTGGCTGTTATGGAGAGGTATGTGGTGGCTCTCTGACGTTGGGGCTTTGGAGATGGGGCTTCTAAAGCCAAGACAAGGATCCTTTTCCCTGCCCAGCGTGGTTTTCGTGGATGTCTTGTAGCCTCGTGCAAGCCTGTAAGAATTTGATTTGTGATGGTGGAGTAAGAGGAGCTGTTTTGCCTCTTGAGTTGTTTAAAAAATTGTAACACTGCTCTGGACAGGATCTCTTTATTTTTGTACATCATGTCCTTAGCTCAGTCTGAACGTGTTGGTGTTCAGCTCTTCCTTTGCTTTTGTAGAAACTTTTCCACTTATCCTGATCCAGGCTCTCTTGGGAGGGTCTTGCAAGCTCTTTCTATTTTGCATTTCTCCTTTCCACTTTCCTGACTTGTCCTCCTGATGCCTCGTGGTGTTTTAAAGTGGATACCAGCATTTCAGCAGTGCTGTAATTGGGGATGCAGAACTTTGCCTAACAAGCAGTAGATTCCTGGTCCAAAAAGGCTCTTAGAACCCTCTTAGAGGAGCTGGGAGCAGCACAGAGCAAAGTGGATCTTTCAAATCCATATGCAGAGTGGCAGGTGATCATTAGAGCTCCCAGCTCTCCTCTCTGAGCCCGGGTGTGATTTGCCTTTCCTTCTGCTTACAGGAATGGCTCTTTTGTGGATAATGTTGTAGAGTAGAAGAGGGCTGGGGAACTTGGATGTAGTTTAGGGATGAATGCTTATTTCTTTCCAAGGTTAAAAGGCTGGGAGGAGTTTTTTCCCCTCTGAGAGTGTGAGGAGCCTCCTTTCCATGGAAGGACTCAATGATTGTGTATGTTACAGAACTGCAACCCCAGTGAGATCTCAGCCAGCAGATTTGTGGGATGTTTTTTTACCATTTCTTTAATGCTTCCCTTTCCTCTTGCTTGCATGGGAGTCTTGGGAACTGATTAGGAGCAGGAGAGCATCATTTGCCTGAGCTAAGACTGAAATCCTGAGCTCCCTCAGGAGCACAGGCTGGCCACAGTTCTGTGTCTTTGCAGGACTGGAACCAGTAACTTAAATGTTTGTTTCCCTATTCTGGCCTGGCACTGATGTTTTATCTGGCATTGATACTTTTGGCTTTGCCTGGATGTTTCCCCAAAGGAAATAATGTAAATATTTGAAATCTCTTCTGCTTTGTTAGACCCATCTAATGCAAAGTCCTGTGATCTGACAGTGTGTTTTTCTAGTGTCCCCCTCCCCAGAGACAGAACAAGGGGCAGGACAGGATCTTTGAAATGCTTGTCTGACTGTCCTGTGTGTGCAGAAGGACAGAACCACCACATCTCTGTGTGCCTTCAGGGCAGCACCATCTCCTGATCAACCCTCTGTGTGTGAAATGCTATTGGGAGTAGAATTAGAGCTCTTTGGGCATGGCTGGTTTTGGGCATGGCTGGTTTTCTTCCTGGTTTCTGTCTGGCCCAAAGTGCAGTAACTGCTGTTATTTGCTGTTTGAACCCTGATTGTGCCTCAGACTCCTTTGCTGGGGAAACTGCTGATAGAGAGCTGAGCAAGCCACCCTTTCCTCATCCACCTCTCTCCTCAAGCCAGTCTCTGCTGGGACACTCTAGAAATCAAAACTGTGCTGTTGTATTACAACTGTTAGAAAGGTGTGAGATTTGGGTTTGGGTGTTGAAAGAATCAAGTTGCCCTTGACACTGGAAATCATCCAGTTGTGAATGCAGATACATAATCACTCGATCTAATTTTTCATTAAATTCTTCGTTGTTCTTGGTTTTGTTCTCTGTGTCTTGTGCTCTGTAAGGCCTTTGCTGCCAGGGTTTTCTCCTTATTCTGCTGCTGCCACATTGCCTTAATCCTGGCTTTTAGTATTAATTTACCAAGCCCTTGGCTAGGTCCCTATGGGTGCTGGCTTTCACAGCCTTGTGTGGGCTACTGGGAAGCAAAGCTGAGGAGTTTTACTTGAGGCAAGAACACAGTAAAAGTGTTGTGTGGCAATAAAGATACACCATAAAGCAATGGGAATGTGGTTGTTTAACTGTTGTGCTTTAATAGGCCTCGTTGAGCTGTAAGGATGAGCTGTTTTATGTGACAAGTTTTGAAAGAGTGGGAGAAAAACGCTCTTCTGGGAGCCCTTGGAAGAAAATCACTAATTTCACTTACAGGGCACTGGAGTTTGCAGGCTTGGCCATGATATGACTCATAACAGCAGCAGGATGAAGGTAACCAGACCCCTCTGGCCCGAGCAGATCAGGTTTCCCTGATTCCCCAGGGTCAGGAATAAACATTTGGCCACTAAAATCGTGTTTGGCATTGCCTGTGGGCAGGTGCCATTTGTCTGGTAATTTGCATTTTCCTCTGCAGGATTAAGTTTTGACTCTAAGTGGAGGCATCTCAGTTTAATGAGCTGTTTTCCCTAATGAAATGCAACTTTCAGTGCTCTGTGTTTGTGTGTCCTGCAGCTTCTGGCTCTGATGTTGGTGCACACAAGGATTTAGGCACCTGGTTTGGAGCTGCTGCTCTGAGAACCTCAGCAAAGTGCTCGTGCATTTGGGCTGATACCTGTCCAGGAAGGAGAAACAGAGATCCAGGAGACAATTCCATCCCACTAATGCACTCAGAGGAGGGCTCTGTGCACCTTCCTCTCTGGCTGCCTCCTGCAATTAGAACTAGCTCTGATGGTTTAGTTTAATGCCTGAAGATAAGAGGGTGGAATCCAGACCTGAGTGGAATCTCTGCAAAACTCCTCCTTCCCTCTGAAATGCTTCTGTGATGCTGTATAAATATTTTTTTGGCTGAGGATGAGGGTGTTGACCTGCTCCATCACTTAGTTGTGCCCTCTGCTTTTGTTTTGTCTTGGAATCAGTTGGTAAAAATCGTAGTTGCTGAGAGTCCATGTGTCAGACCAGCTGAGAGCACTTCAAGGGAAGAATCTGAATATGACTGCAAAATTTTGAGGGATTTGTTTCTTAGGAGCAAGCTCTACAATTAAAAATGCACAGCAGCAGGATTTGATCCATGAACTGAATGAGAAGGATGAGGGTTGAAGGAGTAGTTTCTCTTCTTTAAAAAAGATTTAAATCAACAAAAAATTCCAGTTCAATTAATTATTGTATTGGTGCCAACCTGATAGAATGAAGATTAGAGTTAGGGCCATATCCTGAAATGTCTGATGCACCTGAGGGTCTGAGCACAGGGTATGTGTATTAAAGGAACTAATTGGTTTATACTGGATTTCCAGGATGCTGCTTGTGGTTTCTGTAATTCAATTCTCCAACCTTTACTGCTTTTTTGGAATCCTCCCAGGGTAGTTTATTAATCCCTGGTCTGAGATTTTTTGGACAATAGATTCGAGTCTCTTTATCCCTTTACTTTTTATTTTTCTGTAGATATCTCCCTGAATATTTATGCTCTGAAGGTTAAGAGGAGCAGTGGTTCCAGAAAGTAAAGTTCTATATTTAACTGCAGACTAGGTGTGGTTCAGACAACTGCAGTGCTACTGATGCCAACCTTGACCTGTTCTCTTCTGGAGCCTCCTGCTCGTGGAATATGCTGAGTTTTGAGTGTGTCTGTGTTGTTGTGTGGCTTTGCCCTGCTTTGGGAGCAGAGCTAAGACTGCCAGGAGTCCTTTCTGTGCAAACCTGAGGTTAAACTTGAAAGCTTCTTTCTGCTTCACTTTTGTGTGCTTTTTTTGTTTTGTCTTGTCCCACAGATAATGTTGTGTTGCTTTTTTTTTTCTTTTCTCTGCTTTGCTTTTTCTTTTCAACCCCTCTCATTAGAAGTATGAAATTGAAAATTTCCCTTAAGGCTTTCTCTTTTTTTAATGAAGCTGTGTTGTCTTGTCAGTCTATTTTTTTTATTTTTTTCCCCCAGTGATTTATGCTTCTCTTCTAATCATATGTTGGAGTAGAGATTTACCTTCTTTTTCAGGCAAAAGAATAACTAAGATTGGCAGCAGAATCAGTGATTTTATACCCATTTTAAGGCACTTTTCATGAGTGCTCTTAAAGACCGAGGAAGGGAGTTGGATAATGTTTTTTTAAATATATGCTTTATCCAAAGATTAGATTAAAATAACTGTAAATTCTGCCCTAAACAAAAATGAATAATTCATCAGTTGAATGTATTTCAGTTTGTCTAGGGAGTAGGGACTTTGCTTTCTGGTTTAGGGTTATTTAGTTTGATTTTATGGCTCTGGGTTTTTATTTTAACACTTGTCTGTGCTTCTGAAGCTTCTTTTGTAAAGGTGTATTTAGATTAAATAAGACTGAGATGCTATAGATCCCATCATCCCCATTTCATAGGTGGCAGAGCAGAGTCAGGTGTTTCACTTGGCTTTATTCAGAAGAGAAATGGGTTTAGATTTCCTAAGATAGGGGGATACAGTTTCGTGCTGTAGCTGAGCTGAATTAACATTTTGTCACCAGCTCATCCTTAGGTGTTGCCCTGCCTTTCCACCCTTCTCAATTCCTCCTCCTCAGTTTTCCTGCTCCTGCCACCCCGGGCTGTGCCAGAGATGTTTCTTGTCTGCTGGAAATAGCAGCCAATTCAGCCTGCTTCAGGAAAAATAAATCCTTTTTATTTCCCCCTGCATTTTCCTGAATTGTTCTGGCTTGCTGTGCCAGGGCCGTGCTGGGGCAAAGGACAGGAATGCACAGCTGGGAGCACCAGGAAGGGGAAGTTTAACAAATAGATGGTGATTCTGTGGAGTTGTTTGGTCTGCTTGGTTTTGTTCTGATTTTGTTTGGTTTGAGTTGGATGAAATCCTGGTTTCTCTACAGGCATGGCTGTACTGGCACTGTGGAAGAGGGGTCCTTTGATTTTTTCCAAGGTACAGGACAGCATTAGGTCCATGGGGATTAGAGGGGTTGATCACCTTTCCTCTGAGAGAGCTAGGGGTTTCCAGCATGGAGAAGAGAAGAATCTAGGGAACGCTTGGAGCCCCTTCCAGAACCTCAAGGGGCTCCAGGAGAGCTGGAGAGGGACTTGAGACAAGGGATGGAGGGACAGGACCCAGGGAATGGCTTCCCACTGCCAGAGGGCAGGGATAGATGGGATATTGGGAAGGAATTGTTCCCTGTGAGGGTGGAGAGGCCCTGGCACAGGGTGCCCAGAGAAGCTGTGGCTGTCCCTGGATCCCTGGAAGTGTCCAAGGCCAGGTTGGACAGGGCTTGGAGCAACCTGGGATAGGTGTCAGAATTGTAACAAGATGATATTTATGGTCCCTTCCAACTCAAACCATTCCATAATTCCATGATTACTGTGGCATCACTGCCCGACTCTGTCTGATTTAACCACTTGTGGTTTTGTTTCCCTTCCAAAGTGGACCCAAGCTGAGGAAGGTCAGCTGAGAAGGTCACCCATGGTGAGACCAGTCACCGCTGCATTCCCATCACGGTGCTGGGAGATGCAGCCTCGTTTCCCCTCCTGGAAGAAGCACATCCCACCCCGAGCCCAAGGCCGTGCCCTGGGCAGGGTCCTGGCCCCGAGTGAGCTGAGGCCTGACGTGCCTTATTAGAAACCCTTCCGACTGTGAAAGCGCTTTTACTGCAGCTCTCCTGAGCGCCGGGGCTTCCACGGCTTCCCTGGGGAACACGAGAGCTCTATTAGCTCCTGAAATTCAGTTAGGAAATTTTCTTAGTTAATTTCATCCCATTACTCTTAGTTATGTCTTCCAGCAGAACCTTAATACCGGCCCCATAGGGGATCTAAGTTTCCTGTGCAAGGCTTTGGAGGAGATTTAAGTTTGGGATTCATTGCGTTTCTCCCTTTCCAAGCTGACAGCAGAGCAGGAAGTAATGTCCTTTGGCCCCTTCCATTAGGCTGCTACATTGTTAGAAACAGAACAGCAGCTTCTCATCAATATAACAATGGCCACGGGTTGGCACAGGAATGCTGCTCGCCTTTCCTGGCTTTGCTGGGAGGTCAGGAGGACTGGGAATCATCTCTGCTGTCCCTGTGACCCTCAGGTGTCCTTGAACCTTTTGGTGACTCGTTGTTCTCAGCTGTAAAATATCCACTACCAGCTTGGGAGATGAGTCAAACCAAGGGAAAAGTGCCAGAAGCCTCTGATTCTTGGGTTACCAAGGAATATTGGCATGAGGAAAAACTTCCTGACTTCAGGAATGGCACAGCACTAAGCCGGTTATCTACAGCAGCTACAGAACATTTCTCAGGAGCAAATCAGCTGAAATCTGTCAGGATGGTTCTGAGATACTTGATCTTAATGCAGAGAGAAACATCAGGTGATTTCTTTATATTTTCTCCAGCTCTTTCAATCCTGTCATAAGGTGTTTGTTAGTCAGCAGCTTCCAGGGGGAGATTCAACTTCATTAAGTCCTTTGAGACGCAGGGAATGGGTTTTTTTTAGGATCTTTGCTGTTTGTGCTCCTGAAATGCTTCTAGATCTGAGAGAAGGCACTTTGCAGAGGCACCCAGGAAAGTTCACTTTACCATTCAGACACAGACAAGATCATGTGGTTGTGTCAAGGTTCAAGTGGTTTGGCTCAGGGTCATTGCTCTGTGTCTTCATAAAATGCAAGAGCAGCCATTTTCTGCTTGGCACACAGGATCTGCCTTATTTTGCATTAGATCAGGCTCTGTTCCCTCTCAGACATGCATAATAGCCAAGCTTCCTATTCTAATCAGCTGTAAGCAAATCCCAGTTGTTTGGCAGATTGCAGGCAGTAAAATAGAATGCGAGGATGTCTGTCCAAA
This sequence comes from Irena cyanogastra, assembly GCA_013397155.1. NCBI lineage: Eukaryota > Metazoa > Chordata > Aves > Passeriformes > Irenidae > Irena > Irena cyanogastra. The sequence continues at coordinate 183,255 of VWZV01005857.1, read as the reverse complement.
ACCTCTCCAGACTCTGGTTTCTTCAAGGATGCAGCACCTAATGAGTTCTTTTGCTTTCTAGAGAGCTCAGGTGCTTTTTGTATCCTTGTGTTCTCTCTCTGTCTCTTTTTAAAAATAATAAAAAGATGATCTGTGGGAGGGGCAGCTCCTTGCAGCAGACCTCAAATAAAATTCTTGTGTCTGCCAAGGTCAGAATAACTGAAATCAACATTTAGAAAAAGCAACTTTGTCAGTCTGGTCTGTAACAGCTCTGGCTGGTGCTGCAAACCCACATTTTAGAAATGAGAATTCTCTAGTCCAGATACTCTGCTGCATTTCTCCAGCACCAGGTGAGATCCTCAGTGTTCTGTCCCCCTGCTGACGAAGGTGACAAAGCAGGATCTCATCCCAGGTGATGATGGTTGTGGTGTTTATCATTCTTTCTACCTGTCCTCTCCATCCTGTGCCTGGTTCACACCTGGCCAGCAGCCATGTGGCTGTGGACAAAAGCTCTTATCTCCTCTCCTGTATTTTTAATCCTGCTATTGCAGCTCTGGGCGTTCTTATTATTCACATAAATATGTAATTCCTTCTAAATCCTGCTAAGGTCTTCAGGGTACTTCCGGAGAACTAATTATACCTAGTTTCATTTGATATGCTCAAATGTGTTTCAAAAGTCAAAGGTCCCTCTGGCATGAGTATCATGAGAAAGAATAAGGCAGAACATTGCATTTATCCAGGATCATTCTCTGTATGTGCTGCTATCAGTGTGCTGCTTGTTTATCTCCTCTCTGAACTTAACAGTCACTCTCTTATCTCTTCTCAGGCACCAAGGCTTCCCTTGCCTCTAATATTATTAATTGTCACTCTCCTCTGCACCTTTTCTATTCTTACATTCAATTTTTAGTGACCTGGGGCAGGTGAGTGGGGACCCAAGCAGAGCTGATTTCCATATTTCCAGGGTAAATATTCTGATTTACACGAGCAGCTGAATCCAAGTCCTGTTGTTCTCTGACCTCCAGCCTAACATCTCTTTTTTTGCTGATCACTTTTGTGTATTGATTGAAAGTGTCTCGCCTTGGAATATCTTTCCTGAAGAACTGCTACTGATTTAGACCTGGTTTTGTATGTGAGGAGTTGGAATTTGTTCTTTTCCACGTGCAGTGCTTTGCTTAATGCCGAGATAACAAATGAAGTTCAGTTGTGGGAGTGTTAATTGCTGTGAATTTCAAAAATACCAGCTTTATTTGTATCCAGTATAAATAATTCTCCTTGCAGAACTTTATTTAATGCAACTGTTAGTGCCAGTCATTTTAGGGCACAGCTTGTGTGAGTCAAGGGCTTGTGCTGAGTTCAAACACAGAACCTCTTGCTCTTTACAATCATGTTGAGACCTCTAGATGCTGCTTGTTGTAAGGACAGTGTAAAAATATAAGTCTGGTGCTATGATTTCTATGTCTTTGAGTTTTCTTGATTTGCCTCAGTCCTTCTTGTTGTTGTTTTTCCTGTGACTGTCCTGTTTAAAGGACACAGAAGGAATTTGGAACAAAAAGCTTGTATTAATCAGCTAAATTGTTATTTTCTCAGGTATTCTAGCGTGAATTCAGGAGGCAGGGAAAGCCATGGCAAACTTGTCACACAGACTGTGTGAAGTGGCCCCTGGCAAGTTCAGGCTGTATTTTATGTGGTTATTCATAATGTTTGGGCTGTCCAAGCTGAGGAAAGAGTTTCCCCTCCCAGCAGGATTCACCCAGCCCATGTGTAATGTTACCCCTGGAATAAACCCGCTGAAGTGAATTATAGAATTAACTCCCTGAGTGATCTGGGGAGCCTTCAGAAGGAATTCAGGACCAGGCTGGCACCTTGTCACTCTGGCTTTGCTGCAGAGCAGCCAGGCCTTTGCTGCTCCTGTCACCAAGGAGGATCCAGGAGCACCATCCAGCCCAGAGTGTGGTTGGATTTTCCCATTCCTGCTTTCCAGAACTGTGCAGAGCCTTCCTGCTGACTCTCACTGCAGCTCAGCTCTGAGCAGAGCCCAGCCCTACCTCAGCCAGAGGAAACTCTCTGCCATGGAGTAACAGATGTGAGGTCTTTACACAAGCAATATAAGAGTCATTACAAGGAGGAGCGAGGGAGGAAAATTCCAAAGTCAGACTCTTAAATTGTTGCATCATGTATTTATGGGCTCTTGGTCAGACTGAGGAGCACTTTAAACAGCCTGAAAAAATGTTCTATCAGAGAACCATATGGGCTTTAGCCACAAAAGTCACTACCACATCCTAGATTATTCTTTAATTCTTTTAGGTTTTTTTTTTTTGTGATCCAGGATAGCACAGCTTTCTTATTTGTTTGATTTTCTTTTGGAACACACGTAGATTTTAATTTGTTTTGAATACTTTGCTGCGTGTGAGGAACTCTGTCAACAGCATAGAAGTGCCTTTTATAATGCATTTCTCTCTGGATAGGGAATAGCAGCATCCTCATCTATGTCAGGCTTGGCCTTTTTGGTGCTTTTGTTGCATTGTATCTTTTGGTCACAGTGACTTCACAAAAACTGATCTTCCCAGCTGATGATCTTTTTGTGCCTGTGAAGTTGCTGTTCCCAAAGTGGGTGACCTTGGATGCTGCACTGTTAAATTTCTGTTCAGTTCTTGCCCTTAGGATTCTCTCTTACTTTTTATGGTGCTTCATTTCAGTGTATTGATGTGGCTTCTGACTTTGGTCTCAGCTGATTCATCACCATGTGCAGACTTTCTGTCAGGATCATTAATTGTTTCTGTTTGTAAGATGCTCCAAAGATGATACTTGAGGAGTATCTCTGATTGTTGTCTTCCATGCCATTAGTTTAATTTTTCAGCCTCTTCTTAGTTAGATGTTTCCTTTCTACCCTATCTCATAATTATACTAATCTTTGTCTTTTCCAAAATTGTGAATAATTTCCCGTTTGTCACTTTATCAAATACTTTGCTAAAGTCCAAAAATGCTAAAAATAATGAGTTTTTCTGGTCAACAATTCCTCAGTTGTTTTTGGAGCTTTACTGCCAGCACTGTTCAAGTCATGCCCTCCTAAAAGGATTGTCCCCAGGAAACTCAGCTGATCTGAGCCAGGCTGACAATGACATTTAAGAGGAAGCACGTGGCAAAAACCATGGCTCAGGGCAAGGAGCACAAATATTGGAGTAAAGAGCTGTGGGTTGATTTAATCTGGTTTCTTGGCTCTGTATCTTTTAACTTTGCTGCTCTTCTACCTGTAAATTCTTGTAATAAAACTAAAGAGTAAGATGAAAAAAGACAATTTCAGAATACTTTTAAAGAAGCTGATGATCTGGGTATGAAAAGCACCCTTGAAATATGAAACATGATGGATGTTGGTAAATAAAATAATCTTTTGAGTCTCTGGAGTTTATTATTTCCAAGATAACTATTCACAATCTTGTAGGCAAAAAAAAAAATTGTAAAAAAGTTGGATAATAAATGCAGTTATTTCCTCCCCCTGTGGATGGTGAATGGTCAGTGCACAATCTTTAGCAAATAAAGAAAAAGATGTTGCTGCTACCAGGTTTGAGAAATATTCTTTAAAGATCCCAAAGTTTCCTGATGGCTTAAAACCTCCCTTAAATCTCCTTCTTTGCTGTGTTGTCTACGAAGAACCTCCTGAAGTTGGTCTTGGCACTGTAGTAGTTTAATCCACTGGCATTACTGGGTTCATTCACGATTTCTCATTTTCCTTTGCTTCTGTCCATCTGTTGCGTTGTGTTTAGGTTGCAAGGTGCAGAATAGATTGATATTTTAAAAATAAATACATTTTCTGCTACCTGGCTGTACAACACTTAACAGGATAACAATTTTGTCCCAGATCCTGGGGATACTGGGTGTTAGGAAAAATACATGTATTAAGCCCAAAGTCAGATTTCATCTTGACTTTAGGTGCTGGATATCCAGGTGCAGGATAATTTCAGGTTCTGCAGGAATTGGCCTTGTCTGTGGAGTCCTGTAGGATCCTTTCATTTAGCTGAATTAATTTTTATTTTCTGAAAATGCAGCAGCAACTGGTGGCTCTGCTGAGCTGAGCCACGTCTGGTCCCAGACTGGAAACTGAAAACAAAATCTTGTGGATTTTCGAGGGAAAATGCTGGTGGTGATGTTGGGAGCTGTCAGTTTATACTGAGATTAACCCCAAATTTCATGACTGGTATTTTTCCTCTCCTGGAAGCCTGGGACAGAGGGAGGCTCTAAGATTCCCATCCAGAAGAACTAAAACCTTACTGAGGTTAAAGTGAGGACAGCCTGAGGGACCTTGGTGCTCACACTGACATTATTTACACACATCCAGGGCTGAGCTTCCCACTAAAGCAGTTTTGAGGCAGGGATAGGCTGTTCCAGGAATACCCAACCAGATGAGCTGAAAACTGAGCTCTGGCTCTGCTGAGTGGAGTATTTTGTTCCAGAGAGCAAATAAAGATGTTCTGCGTTAAGTAATGCAAAAACCAAGTTTTGCTATTTATTTATGTTGCCATATAAAGCCTTGGAATCCTCTGTTGTCTTGTGAGTGGTGTGTGTAATAGCCTGAGTGTTGGTCAGAGTTTGTCTGGTTGGAATTGTGGGTCACCAGCAGCAGAACATGGGTTGTGGGACACCAGCAGCCTTCCCAGTGGGTGGGCCAGGGCTCATTCCTGCAGGGCCTTATCCCTCCTTGGAGATGTTTCACCCATGGCCTGGCTCTGCCTTGGCTTTGCTTGTGAGCACCAGATAATCCAAAATACAATTGAAATAACTCTTGCCCTGTACAACGTTAAAAAATGAAGATGAGATGTTTGTTTCACAGTTGTTTGCAGAAAGGTTTTGTTTATCACTCATGAAGTCCAGCGGATTTAATGCACATAAATATCCCTGCAGCGTGGAGGTCTCAATTTAAATATCTCAAGTAAATAAAAGGGAACAAGAGATCCTATTATTCATGCTTAAATGCCTTGTTAGGAAGAGCTTTGAAGATGCTGTTTGCTCACACCAACCACCAGGACTACTCTCACTTTATCTTGTCTCGATGTGTTGATTACTTGCTGGCTTCAAAAAATGTCCACTTTTATTTTATGAACAATTTAGTGAACTCTGTTGACTTTGAGAGTCTGGTGGTGCCAGTGAGCTTAAGGATAAGTGTAAGGATATTCAGAATTTCAGCTGTCAGTGTCTTCAAGGTGCCTCAAGCAGGAAGTACCTGTGTGTTTCAAATTGCTGCAAACTCCAAATCTTGCCATTCAGAAGAGGCCTGTTGTGTAATTTCAAAAACGCTCTTATCACCAAATCCAATTACGAGGAAGAGTAAATCGCCACCTCGGATGTCTTAACTATTCTTTTTTTAATTGTTAATTATCTCGACACTAGGGTGCTAGAGATTAGGAGGCACAGATTATCTTTTGCAAGTACGAAGCTGTCAGAGCTATTATCAATTAATTCTGTTTCTAAACAAATTTTAGGATAATTTTAATAGCTTGATAGGATTGTGGTCCTGGAGACCACTGTCAAAATTCTGAGAAAGTGATGTTGAAAGAATGAAAACCTCATTGTTCTATTAGCTTTGAAGGTCATCCAGCTTTATCCACTCCTGTGCAAGGTGTATTTTTGGCATTTTAATCTACGTGGCAGAGGAGATTCCTGCTAAGAAGCATCAGTGAAATGACTCTTGGAGTTTAGACAGCAACTTGTAAAACCAGAATTGAGAGTCATCTCTGTTGTGTGAGGGTTTTTAATGTGTACTGACATGGCTCTGGAATTTATGTATGCAGATACGTCCTGGGGTGTGAAATAATTTCAGTTTCTGTCTGGCTGGTGCTCTAAGTGATCTAGTGCTGGTGAGATCTCTCCTCTAGATTTGCACTTGCAATGAAAAGAAATCCAAGAATGAAACATTTCTTAGAGTGAGAGGCTTAAAAACTGTGCTGTCTCTGGGCAGAGTGTGGCAATACCCTGGGCCTGAAAGCTCAATTTGAGAATGAGAGAGATTTTTAAAAAATGAGGATTTTTACAGTTTGTTTCCAAAGATGATATAAAGTTATTATAGATTCTGCATTGGATAAACCTCCAGTTTTTTATGTTGTGACTGGATATCTCTGCAGGTTGGACAGAACATGTGGACTTAATTCTGGGCTTCCAGAATTGTTGAGAGACCTTGTCAGTGCTGTAGAAGAGCTCAAGCTACAGTCCTGCAGTGGTTTCTCCGTTCCTCTTAATCCATGGACCTGTGGAATCCACTGCCTAAGTGATGGTGCTGTGGAAAAACCAGCAGAGAGCTGTAGCCATCGTGTTTGTCAGTGGTTTTTCTGGGTTTGTCAGGGATTTTTTCCTTAGATTTGTTTTGCTGCTTAGGTCTGGTTGAGCTGGTGCCTCAGCTGAAGTTCATCCAGAGAGCTGCACTTCCCATCCTTGCCTGGTTGTGTTTTGCAGTTCTGGGGGAAGTTCTCAGCTCCATCAGAGTTTATCTGTGGAGGGGATATCTTTGAGCTTTAATTTTTCTGTCAGAAATGAAAATGACTTCATATCGTGGATTTAGTTGACACCCATGTCGTTCCTGGGGAATCAGTAGAAATATCAGTAGATAAAACTGGTGGTGTCATCTGCTGACCTCGCTGAGAATGGCATTGGTGATATTCTTGGCCAGTATTTAGTGGGAAATAAACCAGTCATTACACTTTGTGATGAGATTATGCTCTGAATGTCACTTCTCTGACAGTCTGTCTCGTGCCACGCCGAGATAAGATCTCAGGCACAGATGACAGACTAACTTCAGAAATATTTCCATTGATTTGACAGCCTGAATAATAGTTCTGCTACAAGCCACAGAGACTGGAACAGTGACCTCTGGCTGCTGGGTGATACTGGGGTGATAAATGCACTAATGAGAGATAAATAGGTAACTACATTTGAGTGTTTTCTCTACCTTGTCAGTGGAAAGCAGAGGAACTCTTGGGAGGGAAACCAGATAGGGAGCTGAAATTACAGGCATCTTATCAGAGCCAAAGGAGCAGCTTTCACCTCATGTATTTTGAGACACCAGAGAATCTGGCAGGGAGCTCCATCCCTGGGGACAGCACAAGCTTCTCTTCATCCCCAGGGGTGGGAGCTGGGCACTTCTGCTTTTCCATCCCTCCCTGGGCTGGTGGCCGAGCCCCTGGCTCTGGCTTTGCTTTCAGCATCCCTTGGGAGAGGATCTTTGGGAGCTGCTGTGGAAGGAGCTGGGCCCAGCTGCCTTTTCAGCCGTGTCCTCCCGCCTCCCTTGGCTGCACAACAGCTGCTCTTGGCTCGTGTGGGGAGCTGGACCAGGGAGGCAGCCAGGCACAAAACATTCCTGCAAAAAGGGAATGAAGGAGAGGATGGGATTGTTCCCTTTGCTCTGTGATTAAATTGTGTTAAGCTGGACTGCAGCCTGAGTTTCGGGGAAGATGAATCTCCCATTCCTGGAAGTGTCCAAGGTCAGGTTGGATGGGGCTTGGAGCAGCCTGGGATAGTGGAAGGTGTCTCTGCCCATGGCAGAGCTTGGGAGCTATGGAGGGTCTTCAAGGTCCTTCCAGCCCAAACCATTCTGTGACTCTCTGGTCTCCAGCAGAGGAGTTGGAGCCCCAACAAGAGTGCCAGGATATTTCACTCGCAGGTGAGGCCCCCACAGGGGTGGAAGTGGGAACTCAGGGATGCAAACACAAGGAGAGGCAGTGAGCTTGCAGCATGTCTGCTGTTCTTCAGTAAAAATCATCTGTGTATTCTTGCCTCCCATTAATTGCAAGGTCAATTATCCTTCCTCCAGTGAGGGTGATCTGTGTCCCCATACCTGAGTGACCTCACCAGAGAGGGATTCAGCTGCTGCAGCACCATGAATTGTTACCCTGCAACACATGTGAGCCTCTCCCCTCTGAAACCCTGCCGCACTTTGAAGTTGTAACCATTAGGTCCTGCTGTAAACGAACAATTTCCTCAACTTGGGGTATTTTGATCAGTTTTGGGGGGCTTTATCTCTCTCCTTATCTGGAAAAGCACCGACCCTGCCCATCCTGCAGCTCTGTGTTTTCATTTCAAACACTTCCCTGGTAGCTGCAAAGCTGATAGGAAGCAACAAAACTTCCACTGTGGATTATCAGGAACACTACTGAGGCATTGCTTAGCGCATCTGATATCTCAGCCTCGAGAACAGAAGGAAAAAAAAAAAAGGATTGGCAGCTATTGCAGGAATTCAGAGAGGGGCACCTTGGTAAAGAGTGGGGGAGGCTTCTCCTTCCATTACAGAGCCCTGGGCTGAGATGGAGTCCCTCTCCATCATTGTCCTGAGCACATTATCCCTGAAAGAAAGAGGGTTTCTCTGAATCTGCAATTTTTCTAGGCTTCAGTGTTATTGAAATGAAACGGCCTCAAGGATATCTACATTCTTTACCATCATATGGATTCTCATCTCATGTAAATTATTTGGCCACTTTTCATTTTAATCCTCCACTGTCATTTTCTACAAAAGAGATCATTTGGTTTCTTCATGGAAGGTATTCAGCTGACAGCTGCCCTTTGTCTAGAAAGCAGTGTGCCTTTGCAGGAGTTACTTGTGCCTGCTCATTTTCTTTTTTTTTCTTTCCTTTTAAGTTCATATGGCTTCATATTTTTCATCTGTAGCTTTCAGAAACTTTTCAGACTGTGAACAGGTTTGTGGCTGTGAAGGGAATTTCAGACATTCTGCATTCTTTCCCTGTGTGATAAGAAACAGAACTAGAGGCAGAATAATTAATTTACTGCAAGAAGAATTGTAGTCCAAAAAAATCACAGTGTTTTCACAACTTCTACATGAGCAAACAAAATAGTCAGTGATGAAGTCTCGAATTTTTTTTCATGGCTTCCCTATCTTGAAAGCTTAATTATTCTCATCTACTTCTCAGGAATCATAGAATCATATAACCACAGAGTCATTCATTACAGGTGAAAAAGACCTTTAGGATCATCAGGTCCAACCATCAACCAGTATCGTGTTCAGCACTAAACCAGGTCCTCAAGTGCCACAGGGTGGGAGGCTTTGTGTCATGGCACGTCAGCCACAAGGCCTTGATGGGATGGGGATGAAATGTGATGTGTTTGTAGAGTTGGTAGAGTTTATGCACAGGGGATTTGGAGGCTGAGGAGGAAAATTAGCAATTAAGGTTGGATATTTTGAGTTACCTGGAGCTGTGAGACCTTTTCCTTTCAGGGTATGAGCTCTGATAAAGCAGCTTGCACTCCTTCAAACACTGAAAGCACAATATGGTCATGGAGAGGAGCAGTATGGCCTCAAGAATGGCCTTAAGCTGAAGGGGGGTAGATTTAGGTTGGATTTTGGGGAGGAATTCTACCGTGGGAGGGTGTGAGACCCTGGCACAGGTTGCCCAGAGAAGCTGTGGCTGCCCCTGGAGCCTTGGAAGTGTCCAAGATTGGGTTGGAGCACCCTGGGATAGTGGAAGGTGTCTCTGTCCATGGCAGGGGGTTGGAACTGGATTGTCTTTAAGGTCCCTTCCACCCCACACCATCCTGGGGTTGAATTCTGAGGAGAAGATTCAGTTTTGGGGGGCACAAGTTGAGGGCTGGCCAAGTTTATGGGGAGGTTGAATGTGTGGGGAAGGAGAAGTCCCACCATTAATGAGGATAAAGAATAATCGAGCAGGGGGAAGGAGAGGCAGGTTCTAAAATTACTGTCAACTGCAGAAACGGAATTTTAACTTCTTCACGAGTTCCCCTTCCAGCTGGTACCCTCTTGGCTTTGTGATCCCCACAGAAATGACCAGGACCAGCTGTGTGACAGCTCGCTGAGATTTTTGATGCTTTTTCATAAATCAGAGATTTAGGATGAGAAAAAATTCACATTTTCTAGTGAGAATCGCTTTTCTTGTAGAAATTTTTAGAGATTTTACATGAAAAGATCAGAAATTCTTGTTTGAATTTAAAGAAAATGTTTCAGAATGATGAAAAATGTCAGGCAGATGAATTGTTTATAATTTAGTTGTAAAATGTTTAGAGATAAGAGTTACTGTTTCAGCAGTTTCTGAGTCACAAAAATGGTTGGAATACACAAAACTCCCTCATTTGCTAGAAGAGGTGTCTCATTCATTGTCCAAGTCTGGAAGTTTGCTCCATCACCGGGAGATTTCCTTTTATCCCAGAGAAATGCAAGCATGGGCTGAAGTTTTGTTGTTGGTAGAAGATGTTTTTGTTACTTGTTGGAGGCAGCAAAAGCCTGGCTGTGGCTTGGGAAAGGGGCAGTGTTGAGTTAGGTGACAAGAAAAGGGTCACCTAACTGGGTCTGGTGTTGTCTTTGCTGCTTTAATTAGTGTCTCAGTTTCTTGCATTAACAAGAGTGGGCACTTCAAGGTCACCCTGATTGATAATTTTGTGTATTTTGTAATTTCTTCCATAAATGTTGATTTTTGTACATGTGGTACTGGTTAGGACCCCAGGGCAGGCAATATGTTCATGTCAATAACAGAGCAGCAGTTTTCAGCTGTGATCTCTCGATGTTTCTTTATCTCAGGGTGCTTGGAAGAGGAAATGGTTCTTGGCTCTGGGCAGAGGGCAGTGCTCTGTAGGTGGGACAGCTGAAATAGTCTCATGGGACTGTTGAACTGGGATCCTGAGCTTCTGCTTCCATCACTAACCACTGGAAGAAGCGTTTTCTGCTCTGTTTTCCAAGCTCTCCATTCCCCAAAAATGCATCTTTGCACAGAACGCTGCAACCCCTTTGAACAGAAATTTGCAGGTTGAGATGGACACACACATCACTTCAAAGGCTGGAATCACACAAAGGGGATAGACATGGGAGAGGGGAGAATACACTTTAAAAATTACCATGTCCAGAGGGCGTGATGTTCATTCTAAATTCTCATAAAGCTGGACAAAGACACCAATCCTGTGTCAGGGAACTCCTCCTTTGATTCCTCAGTCACCTTAATTCCAGCAATTAGTTCACTCTAATCATGGAAATGTTGGCTTATAAACTCCCAACTTTTCCAGCACTTGAGCTGAAGTTCAAGGCAGAGCTGCTCTTCGTTTAGAGAAGGTTGAGCTGTTCCTGTGGTTCAATTTGCTCTCTTGATCAGATCACCTGGAAGTACATGAATGAGCTGATATGTGATTCCTCTTACTGAGCAGCAACTTTGAAATAGGACCCCATTTTGGGCATAGCTGTGACTGTAAATGACTCTGTGAACAGGGGCATGAAGTAGTGGCACCTAAAATTCAACCTGAGTGTTCAGAGTTTGGACAGAAACAGTTCCTGTATGGAGCAGAATCTGGATTTCCATAGCAAGTAACTGGGGCCAATGCACTGGATGAATCATGGAAAATAATAATTGCCTCAATATGCCTGAATCTCCTACTGCCAAATGATCTACAGTTAAGAAAATAATTATATTCTTTTCAACTCCAGAGCAGCTGTGCAACAGCCGGACCTGCTGCTGATCAAAGTTGATAAAAGAAATCCTAGGATTATATATTATGGATAATCTACAGAAAAAACAGTGGTAGTCCCTGCTTGTTGTGTGATTAGCAGAGTCCATGAAGAAAACAGTACATTTTGTTGGTTTTAATGCAGATCTGATAAGCTCTGTGGAATGTAAATCAGTTCATTAAAATTTGCAGAGCGGTTCAATGAGGTAAAGGAGTAAACAGTTTTAACTTTTATAGGATGTTTACTGCATATAAAGTACAATAAAATCACAATTATTCTGGAAAAATACTGTTAGAAACGTGCTGTACTCAATGTGTCGTTCTGAGGAAGACTGAAAAAATTTAAATTGTGGTTTTAAAAAAATAATCTGACTGTAGAAATCATCCTGTGAAATTTCATAGCATCTCCACACCATATCTGTCTCTGCAGTGTTTGTGGGGTTTTGCATAATACAGATATTAAAAGTATGTATGGATGTGTATGTGTTAACAAATATATATGAACAGGGATCAAAATAAATGTTAAACAGCTCCTTTTACCTAAGCTGGGGGTGAGTCAGGGGATAAATAATAAATAAATAAATTATAATAAAGCCAAAGGCCTGTGGTGTCTGGGACATGATGCTTCACTTGACAGTCTTAACTCTGATATCCATGGAACTGCCTGCATTTTTGGGTGTCCTACTACAATATTGCAAATGCTGAGATAATACTCATTTATCTGAGAGATTTGGGAAGTTTCCTTCATTCCATGTGGACATAAGTGCAGGCTGATGTTACTTTATCCATAAAATTCACTGTGTCTGGTACCTCTGGAGGAGTGATGCATAAATCAGCAGCTGGCGCCTTTTAGTGGAGCTGCTTTGGAACCTTCATGCTCTGATTTCTTAAGAAAAAACCCTTTTTTCTTGTTTTGCAGTTACTTCAATGAGAATCAGTATCCCGACGAGGCAAAGAGAGAAGAAATTGCCAACGCCTGTAATGCAGTTATACAAAAACCAGGTGAGGAGCTGCTAGGGGGTCCTTCCCAAAACCAAAGAGGTTTCAGCACCTTGAGTTCCCAGACTGATGTGTGCAGAATCACAGAATCATTTGGGTTGGAAAAGACCAAAGTCATCAACCTTTGACTGATAAATCAAGTTTTTGAAGGAGGAAGGAGCTCAGCTCTCCTGTTTTTCAGTATTTTACAGCTTCCAGACAGGGATCTCGTGTTAGAGCCTGGGTGTTAATGGAGGACCTTACCTTTACGTCAGCAAGTTGGATTTTCCCTGTTTCTGGAGAAGTTATACTTAGGAGAGGAGCATGAATATTCAGTGTAGTGTTAGTGGATGCACCTGCCTTTGCTTAGTTTTGCTAACCAAACATTTACATCGATTTCAGAACTTGTGTTTTGGATAAATTTAGATTTCATACAACCAGAATAAAAATTAATGAGAAGGCAACTAAAGTGTGAGTCATGCGCGTGGAATCACAAAATTATTTAGGATGGAAAAGCCTCTGGGATCATCGAGTCCAACCATCCCCAGCACTGCCAAGGCCACCACTGATCCGTGTCCCCAGGTGCCACATCCACAGGGCTTTTAAATCCCTCCAGGGATGGGGACTCCACCATCTCCCTGCCAGGGCTGGACAGTCCTTTCCAGGCAGGAATTGTTCCCAATATCCAACCTGAACCTCCTCTGGTGCAGCTTGAGGCTCTTCCCTCTCATCCTGTCCCTGTTCCCTGGGAGAAAAGATGGATCCCCACCTTTTTATACTTTCAGGGAGTTGTGGAGAGCTGGGACTGTCACAGGATAGCTCAGGGTCATACCAGTTTAGAAGGGAAGTGACCTCTGGAGTTCATCTGGTGAGGCAAGACCAGCTTAGATGAGATTGTTCAGTTTTCAGTATCTCCAAAACCAGAGGTTTTCCCTCATCCAGGCCCCTATTGCACAATGTTGAACATTCTCATGGCAAAGTACTTCTTCCCTAATACCTGCTGAAATTTTCCCTGAAAAATCCATGAGGTAGAGGACCAGAGAGCTGGGGATTTGATTCCTGGCTGTGCTGTGGAGCAACTTGGAACAAAGTGCTGCAAGACCATGTCAGGGAGCAGTAAAATACTGCCAGTGGTGCTGATGCAAAGCATTAGGCAGCAGCCAAGCCATCAATTTCCAGAGTTTTCTTTCTTTCACTTGTCTCATCTCTCCTATCTTATTTAAGTGTGCAGATTGCTGCAATTACATGGGTGTTTTGTATGCTGAATAAATAAACTTTGAGGAGGAGTCAGAAGCAGGGGGGGCTCAACCTTGTGTAGTCTGCAGAGGTCTGAGGATGCAGATATGGGGAATATTTTATACAGGGTCAAGAGCAACTGAAGAGGTTTCCAGGATGTCCTTGGGATACTGAATCCCTCCAGTCTTCCCTTATTTATGCTGATGACCAGATAAAGGCATAGTTTCCTATAGCTGCCTTCTGGTTTTTGGGATTTTTTTTTGTTGGTTTAAGTGTAAAAATCCAGTTTTCAGTTCTCCCAAAAGATCCCAAGTGTCCTGGCACAGTTGGTAGGGTGTGGTGGGTGCTAGGGGCTGAGAGAAAGGAAAGCAGATTGCAAGGGTGACAAAAAACCTCTTCAATCATTTTGCTGCTGTATGAAACAGTGAACTGTACCCTTGTGACACATAGTAAGAGAAGGAGCCCCAGGGATGGGGTTTGTGGCAGGAATTTCAGTTTTTGGCATCTCAGTTTTGTGCTTGGACTGGAGAAGCAGCCCTTCATTCTCCCATGGCTCTGGATTGAGTTGGTTGAAGCTGCAAAGAAATCCCTGTAATTCAGATTTTTAAAAGACAGAAGAAAAGATATTTGGCAGTTAGTGCCACAGCACCTGGACACAAGAATTTGATCCACATAAAGATAATTTTTCTCAGTTATAATAACTTGCCAGTGCTGTCTGTGTTTCAGGGCTTTATCCCATAGAATCCCAGAATAATTTGGGTGAGGAGAGACCTCAGAACCCATCTAAAATTCCAATCCCAGGACGGGGACAGGGACACCTTCCACTATCCCAGGTTGCTCCAAGTCTTTTCCAACCTGTTCCTGGACACTTCCCAGGGATGTGGCAGCCACAGCTTCTCTGGAACCCAGTGAGTAACACCACTGAACTATTATTTTTCCCTCCATTGCTTTCCTAGGAAAAAAGTTGTCAGATTTGGAGCGAGTTACCTCCCTCAAAGTGTACAACTGGTTTGCCAACAGGAGGAAGGAGATCAAGAGAAGAGCCAATATCGGTAATGTATCACAGAGCCTGCCTGCAAGGCTTGGGGTTTGCTCAGGAGAGGTGGCAATTATGTAAGAATAAATTAGTGAAAACACCAGAGGTGCTGACAGCCTCGGGAGAAATGTGGAGGGATTATGAAAATGAGGCCCTTGCTGTTCCAGATTTTTTGTGAAATATGTGTGACTTGTAGAATTCTGTCATTGATGCAGGAAAAGTGATGCAGTTACAAAGTTTTACTGGAAGATCAGCTTTAAAAAGCAAAGTGAGAATTTTATAGGTGGAAGGAGAGTTGCGTTTCCCTCCTTTGAGTATCCAAACTCAAATCTGAAATGAAACCTCAAAATTGTAAATAAAGGAGATCGAGATGCTGGCAGGTTCACAAACTTAGTGTGGTTTTTATCCTGGTTATACCTCTGCCCCTGACAGCTTTCCAAGGTTTTGCCCAGGGACAAGTGGCTGGAAAAAAGCCATATTTTTTGTTGATGATCAGGAAAAAATGAAAGTCATTTCAGAGTTAACCCTGTGAGTTCTTAGCTGATCATCAGGAAATCAAAAGTGACTGTGAATTTGTAGGATGGAGACCCTGTGCTGTGGATAAGATATTCTAAGGAGAATAAATCACCTCAGTGGCCTGGATTCAGCAAACTCCTGCCATTTATAAAAAATTTGATGCCTTTACTTAAATATTTTGCAGAATTACTTTTGCAACACATGGGTGAACAGACATCCATATTTGCTTATTTCTAGTCTTTTTAATTATTTCAATTGTTCCACTATTTTGCCTTATTTCTGAGTAAGAAAAAAAAAACCTCTTATTACATCATTTAACATGTTAATGAAGTTTAACTAAATTTATTTTTCTACAAGTAAAAACAACTTCTCAAAGGGATGGGGGAATAAAACAAACTCAGTCCAAAGTGGGTGGAGTTTAGTGTTTGGGGAGGAGGTTTGGAAAGAGATTAAAAAGAGCCAAGGAGAGTTTTAGATATATGGATCCCACTGGAAGATGGATTTTTGTGTTTTCAAATCCCTGAAGTGCTTTCAGAAATTTCTCCCATCCATTTCCAGACCCTTCCCACCCCCTTGAGTCCTGCCAGTCCAAACTATGGGGGAAGATTTACAGGAAATGCCTTTGCCACCCCAGTACCTTAGAAATGGCACTGATTTCTGTTAGGACTGGCTGGAAGACAGGGATTTTTACTCCCGGACAAGTCTGGTAGTTGGCAGGGAAGCATTTCAGGCAAACCAGTGTTTGTAGCTGTGCTGCTTTCCCAGATGTTGGAGAGTGAAGAGGAAGGGGCTAGGAACTAACCCTGTTCTTCCAGTTATTCTAACTTCCTGAAAAAGTTAAAAAAAAAAAACAGAGTTACTTTAACTTCTCCAATGCATCAGATAAATGAGGGATCCATTTGGTTTTTTCGAAGAAGCAGCAATCCTGGAGAGCCATGGAATAGATGTACAGAGTCCGGGGGGCCATTCCAACAGCGACGACGTCGACGGCAACGACTACTCGGAGCAGGTGAGCACTGGGGCCTCGTGGCCCAAACAGGGAGAACCCAAACACCAAAAAGGCCCTTTCGCCTCTTGAAAATGCTGGGTTGTTTGGCTTTTGTGTCATTGTGATGGGGAGAGGGTGAGAATCCAGTGTTCACCCGCGTGGATTTGTTGCCTTACAACAGGACACTTGGCAAGTACGCAACGGGGAGGAGGAGGGACGATGTTCCGAGGGAGGCAGAGAAGCAGAGAAGGTAGAAGAAGACAGGAGGATCTGCTCCAAACAAGCAAGTTACACCCCTCACACCACACACAATGTCTGAGACACGGCAGGAGAGCCCCACCTCAGCCAGAGCCCCGCCATGCTCATGCTCTCCTTCCCTGGCACTCTGAGTTCCCCTCCCTCAGGAAGGGATGGGCAGGTCTTTCACAGTCCTGTGTGTCAGGCACCAACAATTATCCCCAAAAACCTGGGCACTTCTTGTACCTCTGGTTTCTTTCTGCAAGAAAGGCCTTGTTCTAGCCAGGGTCACCCCTGCTGTGAGCTGCTGACCCAGCCCCAGACATGAGCAGGAGGGAGCCCCAGGAGCCTTCAGAATTCCTTGTGCCAGCCTTTCTCAGCAGGATTCTGAGCACTGAGCACCCTCCTGGAAGTTCCTGAGCTCCCTCTGTTCTGTGGGAGAACCTCTCAGGAGCTTCTCAGGATCATCCCTCAGACACTGACAAAAAAAGGGTGAAGGGTGGGGGAAAAGGATTTGATTTACTAAACTCTGACCTTTAATTAGCCTATTCCATATTGTTCTGC
This sequence comes from Irena cyanogastra, assembly GCA_013397155.1. Taxonomy (NCBI): domain Eukaryota; kingdom Metazoa; phylum Chordata; class Aves; order Passeriformes; family Irenidae; genus Irena; species Irena cyanogastra. The sequence goes on along the minus strand of VWZV01005857.1, from coordinate 166,282 downwards.
AAGAGTGTGCCACTGTTTGGATTGTTTACATATTATCTGTCTGTTAGTTTGTTTTTGCATTTTAATTCTTGCCTGTTCTCTCTTTTTCTTGGTTATTTTTAACCCTTGACAGCAACTTCTTTTTTAAATTCTCTAGCAAAAGAATACCCCTTCCCACTCTCTGAGCCCTCACCTACCCTAAAGTTGGTGACCCTTCCTCCACACACCTTCCTGACAGGTATTGCATCCCCTTCCCAATTTTCCCAGTGTTGGCCAAACCCCCAGGGCTGGGTGTGCTTGGCACCAGTGACTCGACCAGTTCACTCTCCTGCTGTTGGGAGATGTTTCTGTGCTACCCCACAGCTGGGCTGGATCCCTTTTCCCAGCCTCTTTTGGGAGAAGCTGGGAGTTCTCCCTCTCCAAAGGCTGCTGCTGGAGTGGAACAGCAGCTGAGTGTCCTGGAATGAGTCCCTGGCACACTTGGCTCTGGCCCAGTGCAGCAGATCCCTGGCAGAGGCATCCCCAGCTGCTCTGCTCCTGATGAGGATTGAGACCCTTTTTGTAGGTCAGCACCAGCAGATTTGGTGGGACCAACTTTTCTGGCTCTCAGTGATGAGAAGCTGCTCTGTGACTGCCAGAAAATATTCAGAAGCCACTGCCAAGCCCAGAAAATTCCCTGTCAGACAGATACAGAACTGGAATACTGAGGTGGAGTGGGATGTAGACTCCCAAACTGTGCTTTTCTTCTGTGCATTAACCAGCATACTTTGAAAAGAGAAATAAATTGGTTATTAAAATTTAAAGGTCTTTGTTTAGAGGCCTTAGAAATGACATTTCTCAGTAATCTGGGCTCCTCTACGAGGTGTCATTAGTCATTAGCAGCAAAGCAGATTCAATGCAAGTTCTCCTGATGACCATTTAACATTCCGTAGCTGTTAAACACAGAAATTTTGTTTTCCACAGCAACACTTAAACTCTAACAAACTTTAAAACACAAAGTTCATCTAAATACTAGCAAAGTGCCTAAAACCTCAGATTTTAGGGCTCTGTATTTGTACCATGACAAAGATTTCTGAGAGGCCCTAAAATTTACCAGACCCTTGTTATAAATGAATGAATCCTTCTAAATAACCTCAGGATTTTACCAAATCCTGGCTTTTTTAAAATCTTTTTTTGTCCTCCTCAACATTTGCCACCCATCGTCTTAATTTAAAAATGTCCTATGCATGTTTTAAATTTTAAATCACACAAGTTCATCACTTGAAGGCTGTTGAGAGACTGATAAATGTTTATCATTCCCTTTCTGTAAATGGTAATAATTTGAAAGTCCAAGATCACAGGGGGATAACTATTAGTGCCCTGTTTTAAAGACGGGAAAGCACCATGATTTTTTCCAAAATTCCATATTTAATTTGTGGTGGTATCATCCCCCTTCAGTCACTGGTTTTCTTAGCACTGGAAGAGTTTTCCAGCACCTTTTCCCCTATATCTGTGTGAATTCAGTGTTTTCACAGGGTGCTGAGTTGGACCAAGGGTTAGGCTCAGTTCGTGTCATGGTTCTGGTCTATAGTAGCAGTTAAAATACTTCTCTAATATATATAGAATTATTTCAGTAGCTTCCAGCTCCTGGAAGTCAGTAGTTTTAAGAGGCTTCTTGAGTTTCCATAATTTCTAGCAGACTAATTTTCCCTGGATTTGTCAAACATACACCTTTTAAAGCCATTTTTACTTTTGTCTGATGTAAAAATCATTGAATCCTGAACTGCAGTATGCTAAGTGAGCAGTGCCTCCCACTGCTGCCTTGGATCACATTGTCATTCCAGCGAGTGTCTTTGATTATTAGATCATAAAAAACCATGGACAATTGTCCTCTTATTTTCCAATTATTTGTAATAAACATTTATCATATCAACCATCAGCCATTGCTTCCCCAGACTGGAGGACCTGGCTCTGTTTAGCTTCTTCTCATGAGGAAACCTCTTCCCTTGGGATGTTTCTTTTCTCTGCTTTTTTGATTTCTGTTGTGGCATCAAATAGAATCAGAGAACCACAGAATGATTTGGGTTGGAAGGCACCTTAAAGTTCATCTCATTCCACCCTCTGCCATGGCCAGGGATGACCTAACTAGGGTGACCAGAACTGTATATTCTAGCTGTAAGCATGGACCTGTGCCGTGCCCAGTGATTCCTGGTTTAATTTGCTTTCCTGCTTTCCTCGTGTATCACTTCTCTCTTTATAATTCAATCTTTTCCTCCAGAGGTGCGTCCCCCACTCCCTGCCTTGTTTACCTTTGTCTGCACAGTGAGGGAAACCAATGCTAAACTAGCCCTAAACCAGCCCTAAACTCACGTTGTGACCCCTCTCTGGCCCCCCACAATCACTCGGCGCATTTTTTTTTCCGCTGTAGTTTTGGACTTGTGGAATAACCCTGCTTCTCTCTGCTCCTTCCCACATGACTCCCAGGATGACAGCACTAGCCATAGTGACCACCAAGACCCCATTTCCTTAGCCGTGGAGATGGCAGCAGTCAACCACACCATCCTGGCGCTGGCCCGGCAAGGAGCCAACGAGATCAAGACAGAGGCTCTGGACGACGACTGATGCCAAGAAAGGGGAGGGTCAAAGCAAGAAGTAACTTAGTTTTAGACGTAGCACCTTAGCAGACTTTCCTCGGTCCTTAATATGTGTTCTTACAGTATAACTTTGCAGTTTCTTGTACGTCAGTTAGCTGTTAGGGTCTTGTTCTGTGAAGATGGCATGGTGCCCTCAGCCTTTGCATATACTCTCTCAGTATTAATTCCCAATAAATAATCAATCAACCAACCAACCTCCCTCTCCCGGCCCCCAGTGGCTAGAAAGGTAAAAAAAAAAAAAAAAAAAAAGAAAAAAAAAGAAAAAAAATATCTTGCTGCTCTGTCTTAGCATTCAAAGTGCTTCCAGGTATTTTAGACAGCCCTCAATTACAAGTCTTAGGCTACACTTAAAATCTTGGATAACCTTAGAGATGGTGTTGAAACCGATAGTCCGTACGCTTTCCCTGCCCTGAGACTGAAAGGATGCAAGCTGAGGTAGTGGCACAGGGTCGATGGACACCAGACTGGGAGTATCAACAGAGAGTAAAAAGAACACTTAGAAACCCCACTCCAGCATGGGAATAAATGATTTCCAGCTGCAATAAGCCGTGCCTCACTGGTCATACAGTGACTCCGTTTACTTTCGGGTGCTGTGCCGAGAATGTCCATTGGAAACACATTCCCACATTTCAGTTGATGCTCACATATTCGACACAGACATCCTCTCCTCTCACAAGCTGCGTGGCTTAGTGGAGAAGTGCTGCCTTCTGCCTCTGCGACCATGGTTGAAGTCCAGCCTGGGATCAAATGAAAAATGAGCTGAATGTCTAATGGACAACAGTCCACTTCTCAGAACCACTGCTCGTTCTTGGCATGGCTGGCAGTGCCTGCTCAGAAGAGGTCTAGACTCTTTATCCATCCGTCATTAACAATTTCACCTTTAATTCCTCCTCTCTCACCTTTTCTGTCCCCACTCTGCTCCCCTCTCCACTTTGCCACTTTCGAAAGCAATGTTTTCCAGGAAGGTTGTTAAGGTCCTAAAATGGGTGAGTGGATTTTTACACGCCTGTGTAAGTAATGCCTACGTCCTGACTAGCCTGAAAGGTTACTGGAGAATTCGGCATCTGACCTTTGCTAGATAACCATCAGAGCATAAATATTCTCCTAAATATGAACTTTTTTTTGTTTGTTCGAAGGCAGGAGGATCTCTTACCTGAGAAATGGGGTTGTGAATGTTTTGTGTTCTCTTTACTCTGTCTTTGTTAAGGTGTGAGAAAGCTATACTGCTACGAGCAATTTAATTAATAATTGGAAGCCATACTGATAATGGATGTGGTAATATTTGTAAAGCAAACCTACTCTTAAGTAGCAGGAACTAATGGAATTGTTTTCCTTGATCATATGTAGCACTTTTGTTACTTTTTTCTTAAAGATATTTATATTTGATAAGTCTTTTTTTTATCATTTGAGAATTCCAAATACCAAACAGCAAACTTGCATTACAGAGTCACCCTGCGATCACCTTGTCATCTAGTATCTAAATGATGAACTGTGTGTGCATCTAAGAAAATTACATCTGCTAGCATTGTGTGGAAATGATCTCCTGGCATCCTGATAAAATGATATGTTGCTGCCGGTAAGAGGAAACATTTTGATGGAAACAGCACGAGAAGCGTTAGAGACGGGCAGGGCTGTGTTACATTAACAGAGAACAAATTAAAAACCTACGGAAATTTTTGTACAGAGACACATATATAAAAGTTTGCATAGCGTTTCCTCCACGTTCCGCTTTATCTTCCCAGTTTGTGTGGGAATAGCTTAAAGAGGGGAAAACAGCTCAAGGATGCGTTTCCCTTTGTTCCCCTCCTCTTTCGAGGTGGAGCAAAGGGAAGTTCCTGTTACTCACCTTGTTCCCATCCCTTCCTCCTTCTTAACTCTCAGAGAGAGCTTTGTGACTGCTCCAGTGCGGCTCCTCAGCAGGTTTGGAGGCAGGCTGAGCCCTCCAGGTCAGCTTTTCCTCGGTCCATGTGGAGCAAACTGCCCCCCCAGGTGCCCAGGAGATCCTGTGCTCTCAGAGGGCATCGCTGTGCCACCTCTTTGTCCCTTGGAAGATCTATAGGTAGGGCTTGGCCTCTACTTCCACTTATGGATTTCGTTGGAAAATTTATGTGCTTTCCTTAGATATAGATCACTGGAGCAGAATGAAGCCGTCTTTTTTTCTTGTTTTATTGCATTTCTTGAGTAGGCAAATTCATGAGTAGCGTCAGGGCGGACTCAGGAAAGGCAGGACTTGGATCAGTGACCATTGCACCACTGCAGTTATTTTCTTACTGCCTGTATGAATGTTTTGGTACTTAGGAGTAAAAGGATGGGGAGAGCTTTTATTTCTATTTTTGCACAGCAGAATGATCGAGCAAACTCGAGCCTTAGTGGAATGTTACCTACTTATTCATTCCACAGTCACACACTGAGCTGACAAGCAACATCCACGATTTATAGTAAGGAGATTTTAATAATCGATGACCTCTTTACGTTGGGCTTGCCACCACCATTTGTTCTGGCTGTTTCATTTTAAAAAGAACAGACTCAAACTGTTGGACAGCTGCAATTTTAAAAGAAATATTGCTTATTGCTTACTATAGTATCTCTAAAAAAAAAAGGCATTGTTGGAGGCTTTGCCTTTTTAAAGCAATAGGGAAGAATAAAAATAGTATTAGAACTTCCTTGTCCTGATTATAGGTTCATGTGATGCAGGATCAAAGTAACACCACTGAAACTGTGTGTCTGTACCACCTAATGTAGAATAATCTGGTCTTAATTCTGTTTGTCACTGTCAGGAAGCTGCTGACGTCCCACACCAGTATCTTCTCTGAAGGTTAAACAGGTAAAAAACCCCTTGTGAGCAACTGGAGATTGGCAGATCTTCCTGGGCTGTAAATACCCAGTTTTCTACCTTCCCACATTGTCATCTTACCAGAGAAAATATCAAATATCTGGGGAATCAGCCCCTTGGTTCTGTGGGATCAGTGTTTGGGGTGTGCCTGTTCTGGCTTCCCTTTGGGCATTGGGAGGTACGAGGAGCCAGTGGCACCTCAGAGGAACAACTGGGACCTCAGCTGTCCCCAGGGTGCTCCTGGCAGGTGGTTCCCTTCATTCTGGAAGTTCATAAGGAGCCACTTGCAGCTGGTCAATCCCTTTTTGGTTTCAGGTGAATTATCTGTAGTGGGACAGGTGCTGATGGTACCGGGACGAACGAATGTGATCTGGAGTAAGTGAAAGAGTCAGTGGAGGGTGTGTCCTGGAATTCAGGAATCCTGGAATTCTTTCTTTTGGGGGTTTTTCCACGATATGGGAGTCGTCTTTGTCTTTCTGTCTGTGGGCTGCCTTGGAAATGGAGCCTCATTTTGATAGCACTGCAATGGAGTGGCAGTTTGTTGTAGCCAGGCTGGAGTCACTGCAGTTTGTTCTCTGGGGGTTCCCTTGAAGTGGCTCTGGTGGCAGCTCCGAGTTACCTTTTTGTTCTGTGAACAGAGGAGAAGTTAATTTAAAAAGCTTCTCGTCTGTGATGGTCACAGATTGCTTTTACCTTTGTAGAGTGAGTTCTGGCTGATACTGTGTCTCTCATAAAGTCCTTTTACTTGAGTTGTTGTCTCTGACCGTCGTCTTAAACCAACAATTTCTACCTCCACTTCTTTTCTGGATTGTTTTGGTGTTGGGGCTTTTTTTAGTTCCCCCACCCTTTTTCCTGAAGTATGAGATCCCAGACATTTGCAAAAGCCTTATGAGTTGATAAAAATCAGCAGATTTGTTTTCTGTTGATCTTCTGAATACTCTGTAGATATGCTTGTGGTTATGGTGAAGTCCTGTGCTGGGTGTGAGTCTGCAGTGCACCCTTGCAGCAATTAAGGAATCTCATTAAGAGCCTTCAGGAGGTCGTGGAAAGGGTTTGGACCCCTCTGTGCATCGTTTGTGGGGCCATTGTGTGGGCAGGAGGGGGGAAATGGGAGGGTTGGAGCACATGTCACATAGTGGGAGATTGCAGGAGCTGGGATTTTCCAGGCTGGCTCTGGGGACATCCCAGATTTTGGGTTTTAACTGTCTTAATAAATTAGTTTTAACTTGGGGGTCCAGTGCAGGATCAGGAGTTGGACTTTGATGATCCTCATGGGTCCCTTCCAACTCAGGATATTCTGTGATTCCAGAGAAGACAGAGCCAGGCTCTTCTCAGAGGTGCCCAGCAAAACCCTGAGGGATTTCTATATAAATAGAAATATTTTCATGCTCAGTGGTAGAAATGGCCCAGAAAGTCAGCGAAATTCCCATCCTTGGGGATACTCAAAATTCAAATGGACAGGGTTGGATTAGAGACCTCCAGAGGTCTCTTCTGACCCAAATTATTCTCTGATTCTGTGCAGACCTGCTCAGGCTGAGGTGTTCCCTAGTTCTGATTTGTACATGTTGACTTGTTTAAAGAAATCCTGTTCATTTGTTGAGGGTTTTTTCTGTTTTGCTGTTCATAAAAATGATCTTTTCTAGTTTATTAATAGAGAGGAGCTTTATTTGCAGGGTCTGGCTCCAGGCTCCAATCAAGCCATAAGTTAGAGATTTCATTAATTATTTCCTCTGTTTACACAGTTCTTCAGGGATATTTGACTTATTCTGTTTGTTTCATTGCCTAACATCAGACTGGTAAGTTTTTCATGTTTTTGTGACATTTGTGATTTGTAGATCAGTTTTTGCCTTCATTTGTGATGATTTATCTTTGTCTTGCTGCTGTGAGTGCAAGTGAGAAACTCCACATAGCTGAACCTATTTCAGGAGAAAGTTGGGTTAACTCAAGACCACTAGTGACTATTGTGGTTGACCAGAAATTTTGGGTCAGTAAATCACAAATTGGTGATTATTAGGAACTGAAAGGGTTTGATTGGGAAAAAGTCAGATTATGCTCACTTGAATCCGCCTTTCCTTATGCTGTTGGCCACTTCTAGGAAAAGCAGTGTGGTAGTTGAAATAAATTTTATTTTTCATACAGATAAACACAGCAAAATTGGTGTAAGAATTTTCCAAACTCAGAATTGCTGAGTTTGATGCAGGATGTTGGTGCCCTGTGCGTGATCCTAACTGGAATCCAAAGCTGGAGTCACATTTTCCTTTGCAAATGACTAAATTCACTGTGAGACTCTGCCCATAATCCTGAGCTGTGAGTGTTCAGCTGGGGATGGTTTCCAGCCCCCCCTCTGCTTTATCCCTACTCGTTTAAATTAATATTTATAAAAATGTTCCTCCTCCCACTCTAGCTCCGTCATGGTGCAGCCCCAGTGCTCATCAGCTTCTTTCCAACTCATTGTGTAATTACCACCAAATTTTAGGGGGTTTTGTCAAAACTTTGCTCTTACTTTATCTGAGTTTTCCCATTCAAGTACCTCTTGCACTCTTTGAAGTTATTTAACTTGATGATATTATTTTGATCAGAGTCTTAGGCGTATAGGCAATAATCTTTGGTTTGGTGCAGCTTTTGGCATTTGGCAGGAATCTTTGTTGCCAGGATTGGTCTTAAAATTGTGTTACGTGTCAGTGACCTTAATATATGTTCCTTTCATGGATTTTGTGTGTTTGTAGCAGCAGTCAGGGGTTGGATCCTGATCCCAGCTACTTTAATGGAGTTTTGTGGAGTTTTCACTGTGATTCCTTGGAAGGGAAGATTGATGGCCTGACCAAAAAAATACCTTGCAGTTCCCAATAAGAGTTGCAGAGACATTTCAGTCTAAAACATTCCCCCTTGGGCTTTTGAGCAGCTAGGATGTTTACTCAGGATATTGGATCAGTTATTGGCCAAAAGGGATTTGGTACAGCCCTAAAACCTTCATTTCAGCCTCTCTTTCTGCTGTCAAATTTATGGGGTTTGAACTGTCTGACTAAAGACGTTGCACATTCATAAAAACCAGAGGCATTCTAGAGATGGCAGCTACAAATCCAAATTTAAAATACACTGAAATTATCTTTTTTTCCTTTGTGAGAAATGTGTTACAACTAGAAGAGCGTGGTTGGGTGTTTTGAGGGCTGTCAGTGAGGTGACAGCGATTTGATGTTGGTTTTTGTCCAACAAACGTAAATCAGATCAAACCAATGGAAGTTTATCTCAGTGGCAGCAGTGAGGCAGAGGGAGAAAAATTTAAACTCTTTTACTGAAGAGTTTGTTGCCATCCTTGGCCTTAGGTTTTGTCACTTAAAAGTAGTCTGGAATTGTTTGTTTTGTGGTTTATATCAGAGACTCGTGGAATGGGTTGGGTGAGAAGGGATTTTAAAGAGCATCCAGTCCCACCCATGCCATGGGCAGGGACACCTTCTACTACCCCAGGTTGCTCCAAGCCCCAGTGTCCATCCTGGCCTTGGACACTTCTAGGGATGGAGCAGCCACAACTGCCACGGAGCTAGAAAAGAATTTGCCATATGAAACACAGGGGAAAATCCATGAAACATTTTCAATGTCCCTTTTGATCAGGCTGGTGCAGCAAAAGAACCAATGGGTTTGATGGCTGCAGTGTGGAGCTCTTTCCCATTCTTTCAGGGAGGTCTGGAGTGCTCCAGCCAAGAGCTCAAGCAGGAATGAACTGAAGCCATTGAGCTGGAGCGTGCTGGTGGTGGGCTTTTGATGTTTCCGTATGTGCAGAGCATCTCTCCCTCAGCTGCCTTGGCAGAAGCCTCCCTCTGCCATTTATTGCCTCTCTGCTCAATGGCAGCGGGTGTGTTCTGCTGATCAAAACACCCAGCACACTTGTGCTGAATCCTTTCAGGCTGCAGCCAGGGTAATTGGGATGGGCAGGATAAATGCCTGGGAGTATGGCAGGCTCAGTGATGGCAGCTCTTTTCAATGGCTGGGTGTCCCTGACGGGTAATTAGTGGCTTCAGAACCACGGGGATTGGCATGGCCGTGATTAAAAGGATTTCTGTCTTTTCTGTGATTGAAAACAGAAGATCTCCCGCCCCCTAATTCTCTTTTAATACCAGTGTTATTAGTGACACTTGGAACACAGCCCCTCTGTAAACTTAAATAATGACCTCAGTGAATGGTGACTTACAACAGCGGGGACTGAACCAAGCTCAGTTTTCTATGCAAAGCTGCTCCTCCTGATTCTGTGTTCGTGTTCCCTGATCCACGTGCGTGTCACTCCCAGTGAGTTTGGGAGACAAAGAGGACATTTGGTTGTGTGACAGCCTGGGGACAGATTGCCCAGGGCCTGGTTTAGTTCTTCTGGCTCATTTTGGATTTAAGGAGATTAAGGGGATGAGCCATGAACTCCACTGGACTCATCCCAAGTTTTCACTTCTCTGCAGGTGCAGGGTTCCTTGGAGTAGGGAATGTCCCTGGCTCTTGGCTGCCACTCCAAATTCCCATTCTCTGTGTGGAAGCCTTATCAGCAGTTGTTGCTGTGTTCCCCTCCAGCTCTGCTCTCACAACTAACACAATCTAGTGATAGGAGCTAACTCCCCTTTTTTCCTTCAAAAAATCTCAAAATACCCCACAGGAGAGTTGGCTGGACACCATCCTTGCCATTCACCCAGGATATCTGGTGGTGACCCAAAATATCATCATTTTCCTCTGATCTGTTGCTAGATTCTCCAAAAGCATCTGCCATAGGGTGTTCTGTGCCTTTTAAATCTGTTTTTGTGACTCTCTGTTGCCCACTGAGCACTGCAGAGCCTGTGCTCCATTTTTGCCCTTAAGTTTCTTGGCCAGATTTTTCCATAGTGCTGTTCTCCACTTACCAGGCAGTTTTCCACTTTTTATTGGCATGTAAAGATGCTTAGAGGGACTCCTGAGTCAAATTTACTAAAACTAGCAGGTTCCTCTCACCAGAAAATCCTCGAGAGAATTTAGGGACATCCTTAGGCTCTTACTTAAATCTTCCAGTTACTTTTCAGCTTCTTTGCACTGAAATCCTTGTGAATCCCAGTTCAGAGCAGACCTGTGGCCGTGGGTACTTCAGCTCTTCGAGCACAGTTCCCTCCACTGCACTCACAGTAGCAATGGGAACAACTTCTGTTTTAGAAAATATATTTTTAGATACTCACTTGCTGCTGTCACTGGCCTCAATTCAGCTTCTCATCCTCCTCTCCCTTCTCCTTAACTAATTAAAGTCTTCCATGTTATGGCAAGATGGCATATGTAGCTTAAATAACCCACCTCTTTAATTAAGAGGTTGGATTCAGCCTTCTGAGATATATTTGACATCATTTGAGATTTAAAAATACATTTTACTTACACAGTTTATCTGTCAGATCGCTCAAGGAGGGCAAAGAGATAATGAAAGTAAATTATTAATTAATATTTCTCACCCAGTATATTCCATTAAGAATATTAAGCATTTATTCCATTCCTCAAAGCACGTTTGACTTAGGATAGAATTTTTTTTTAAGTCTGCCTGCTGATGAAGTTGCTGCTGTCTCTCTTTGACAGGGCTGTAGGGACAGGGTGGAAAATACCCTTCAGGAGCTAACCAGAGCCAGGAATTCCAAATGCCACCTCACTGACCAGGTTTTCCATTTCCTTTATGCATTGTGAGCATAAAAAGAAAAGATCTTGAAAAGATCAAGCCCAACGTGCCACAGACTGTCCCTGACACATCCAAGCTGTTCCTGCCTTGAGAACAATTGGTAAAATTATGGAGTGAAAACAGCAGCAGGAGCATCTCCACTTCCAGTGTCTGGGATGGAGCGGGATGAGTTGGGGTTTGGGATGGTGAAGGAATTCAAAATGTTGCTGGGAAAGACCCAGGGGATTTGCACAACATCTGAAAAGGGGAAACACCTTGGGATCTTTGTTGGTCAGAGAATTGAAGTGGTTTAGGAGCTGTCAGTGGAATTTGAGCTGTGCTTCTGTTTATTTTCTCACAAAGGTAGCTCAGAGAATCCTGGAATGGTTTGGATGGGAAGGGCCAATAAATCCATATCTTCCCACCTGCCATGGGCAGGGACACTTTCCACTGTCCCAGGCTGCTCCAAGCCCTGTCCAGCCTGGCCTTGGACACTTCCAGGGATGCAGGGGCAGCCACAGCTTCTCTGGGAATTTTGTCCCAGCCACAGCCTCACAGCCAAGAATTCTTCCCAACATCCCACCCAACCCTGCCCTCTGGCAGTGGGAAGCCATTCCCTGTGTCCTGTCTCTCCAGCCCTTGTTCCAAATCCCTCTCCAGCTCTCCTGGAGTCCCTTCAAGTCCTGGAAGGTGCTGGAAGGTTTCCCTGCAGATTTCCCTTTCAGTTTAACCAAACACTCCCACCTTGGCACACAGGAACAGTTCAGTTCAGCACTTCCTTCCTACAGAGTTCTTTACTTACACAAATCTTTCTTCTGTAGAGCTTTTTAAGTCTCAGTCCTCTTTCTCCAGGGCTGTGGAGAAAATAAATAAATAAATGCTGTTGAGATGTGGGAACATTCATAAATCCATTGGATATATGTGATAAATTTGTAAAGAGTGATGCAGAATAGACACTTTCAATTAGGGTTGGGTTTGGGTTTTTTTGGTTTTGGTTTTTGTTTTTTGTTTTGTTTTGTTTTTGTTTGTTGGTTTGTTTTGGTTTGTTTTTTGTTTGGTTTTTTTTTTTTAATGAAGTAGATGGCATTAGGAGTTTGCATCAGGATTGTGGGAGGCCACTTGACCTTCAGGGTCTCCTTGTAGGTGACAGACTGGTCCCTTCTGGCCTTAATTGTAAATCTGTGACTCCAAAGAGATAAAACGTGTCTTTTACCTTTAGAACTTGTTCAGAATATTGAATAGTTTATAGAGATTTGAGTTCTGGAGGGGTTCTCTGCAGCAAGAACTTTCCATCAGAGAACACGTTGTGCCTTATGTCTCTAACCCCAGTTCCAGTTCCATACAATAAAAATCTCGTACCATTACCCCAAAAAATCAGCATAAATAGAATCTGATCAACTACAACCATTTCTTTGGGCTGCAGTGCCTCAGCAGCTGATTTTCACAAATACCATTGTCAGAGGGCTTCAAAAATGCCCACAGCCAGCACAAGCCCTCTTGCTAAACTGATGTCTCTTTATTTCCTCCATGGAGCCTGCATTCCTTGAAGGAATTCCTGTGGAGTCTGAGCTCAGCCCTCCTCAACTGCTCTGAGCCATTTGCTTTCCTCTCAAGTTGATTCTTGGTACTGAATTTGGCACATTATTTTCCCAGATTTCAGTGCTTCTCCTAGAGATGATTTCCTTTATCTTTCATGCAAGCTCTTTCACACACCAACAGTCCCATTTTACCTGGTTTGCCTGTTCTGAAGTGCTCTGACCTGAAGCTGTTGTCCTTGCAGCCCCCAAGTAAGGGATTTATGTTGTTTCCACCCTATAAAAAGCAGTCCAGTGTAGGGCAGAAGCTTCCAAACTTTCTCCTCTGGGGTTTCCCAGCTCTCAGACCCTTCTCCCTTGCCTCCTTGCAGTTTGGATGATTAGAAAATCATAGAAACAGCAATTTTTAAGTATAATTTTTTATTATTATTACTTGGACTGTCCTTTTTTTACTGGGAAGATTTGTTTACTGGGAGACATTCCCCTTTCCTTTGGCCTTTTAGATGGTGCTGTATCCATTACTTGAAGTATATATGAAATAAGTAAGAACAATTTTATCTACTTTGGCCGGTTAAAAAAAAAATTAGCTCATAAATTCAGCCAATTTACAGCAGGTTCTTCACTTGCACAGTCCTGTGTGGAATCAGGTGGTTGGACCATGGGAGAAGGATAAGGTGGAAATGTTCTTTTCATAGAATCATGGAATGGTTTGGGTTGGAAGGGACCTTCCTTAAGGCTCATCCAGTTCCTCCTCCCGCCATGGGCAGGGACACCTTCCCCTATCCCAGGTTGCTCCAAGCCCTGTCCAGCCTGGCCTTTTTTTTGTTTCAATTCATTTTGCCTTGCTTGCCCTTTGTGTTGGAACCTTAACTGGAGCAGTGGATTTTCCTGGTTTGGGTGCCTGCTTTCCATGTGGGTGTTTGGCACAGGAGGCCTGGATTTGCACAGCTTTCCCAGGAGTCTGCTCCTTCCCTTGGACACTTCATTTATCCAGGGTTAGGGATCCTTCATTGCAGCCAGAGTAGCTTATTGTTATTATTCATAAGTTGGTTTAGGCTTGAAAAATCATTGGAAAATTTTGAAGTCACTTTTCCAAATGAAAAATTACAGTGAAAACAGCGTTTGGATTTTGAGCTTCCCATCTTCCAGTGTTATCCACTGAATTTTCTGTTCCTTTTTTTGGCTTCTATGTGAGTTTGAGTGTCATCCTGAGCCTTGTGCTGACCTGAAGCTGGTTTTTGGTTGCTGTGGGGTCAGAGCCTTGTTTCATCTTTCAGGAGGGACAGATTCCCCGTGCTGTCACCCAGTAAAATCCCAAAAGCAAAAGCCCTTTTCCCTTGCTGTTGGCTCCGGGAACATCTTTCTGAATCTCATCAGAGCCTCCCTGGCTTTGCTGCTGGAGTTCTGGATGGTTCTGGGCAGCACTTTTCCCACCAGTGCTGCTGCTGGAGGCTGGGAGAGCCCCGTGTCCCACTGAAGTCAGGTCCTGTGGGATGTTGCGATGTCACCGTGCCACCATGGGACAGGCTGTGCCCTTGAGGAAAACCCAGGAATACCAGATTTAAACTCAGTTTAGTTTCACAGCAGTTCTGTTGAAGGGTGGCAAGTCAAAGTCAGTTGTGGCCATGGGCAGCACCGTTTTCCTGACACATTGCCTTGGCTGTCTTCCTCTTGGTCTTTCTGATCTTCCCAAGGCTGCCGAAAGCCCGGGAAGCAGGAGATGCGTGCAGTACTTCTTTCAGTTTAGGTTTTTTTTCTTAGTGACGATTTAAAAAGTGCCTAAGTGAGGACCAGGACTCCAGAGTGAGCTGGAGAAATAGGATTAGACCTCATTTCCCTCTTAAGAAAAGAGCCCTCCCTGCATCCCTCTGCACATCCCTCCAGTGAGTCCGGAGCCCGGCAGAATCCGGCTGGAAAAAGCTCCCTGTTCTTTCCTCGTGCTGCTCCCCTTGGTTCTCAGTCTTTTAGGGGGGATCTCATTTCTCAGCCAAGCGTTTGCAATCTCTGGTCTGGGGTGGATGGCAAAGAGGATGGAATTCAGTAGGAAACTGCCTCTTGGATTGCAGATGCAAAGAGCTCTGTGTGATAAACATCCACCTCTGGAAAACCAGGTCTGGGTGGGAAAAGCTGATGTGCTTCTTTAATCACCTCCTTTGGATTCACAGAATGGTTTGGGTTGGAAAGAACCTTAAAAATCATCCAGTCCCAACCCCTGCCATGGGCAGGGACACCTCCCACTATCCCAGGTTGCTCCAAGCCCTGTCCAACCTGGCCTGGAACATTTCCAGGGATGGGGCAGCCAAAACCCCTCTGGAATCCCAAAGGCAGTTTCTTCCTATATTCTTAATTGTTTCTAGGTTTATCATAGTGGCACCTGCCAAACATTTTGTCCAAATAACCCTAACTATTGGCAGGTGGTTATAATTTTGTAAAGGTGAGAATTTTATGTGGGTTTAAAGAATAAAGGTATCGGTGATAGTTTAAAATGTCATTAAATGAGGATTTCTTCTGACCAGAGTGAGAGGAGGTAACAGAACACTATGAAGGAATTTTAATACCACTTAAGGGTTCAGCAAATGAAAGCAATCCGTGTGTAGATTTTTATTTTTCATTAGCAACAAAATGTTTTTACTCTGACAGCATGTGAGGTGGGAAGGCCTGGGAAAGGACTGCTGGCAAGGAAAGCTGTGAGGATCTCTCTGCAGAGGGCAGGAACTCAGCCTCTGGCGAGTGGATGGGTGTTGATAGAAGCAGTGATCCTGTGGGAATCCACAACCTGGCCTGGAACATTAATCAGGACCTTTCCTGATGGAAATCCACTCTGTGGAGCCTGTGGCACACACGGACCCTTGGCCCTGCTCCCAGGTGCCTTTGGCAGTGATTTTTTCCCTGAGAAGTGGTTGTCACTGGCAGGGGATGTTGGTGGCAGCAGATGGATGCTGTAGCTGAGTGTTGCAAACCCACAAGTGAGGGCACAGTGGAACAGCCTCAGAGCCACACAAAACCAGAGCAAAACCCCAGCGAAGGCCGGGGAGGTTCCTCACATCCAAATTCCGTGTGTCTCGACTTTGTCCCACTGTGACCTCGACCTGGGGTGGGTGCCAGCCATGCATCTCCTGTCTGGGCTGTGCTGGGATGGCTCCAGCTGCCTCCTGTCACTTCACTGTCACCAGATCCATCAGTGACACCCAAGACGAGCCATGTCCCATCCCTGCCCTGTCCCTTCCTCTGTCGGCCTCTCCCACCCAGCTGCTGGTTTGGCCCAGCTGGGCCCTGTGTCTCATCTGCTGTAGGTGTCCTGCCTACCTCGAGGTAACCATGGGATCCTGGAGTGGTGTGGTCACCCTCTGGTCAGTTTTCCATGAGCACTAGTGCACACTCACACTCACACACACACACACTCACACACACACACACTGGAATGTATATTCTCCTCCCCCCCAGCCCCCAAATAACCTCTTGACCTGATCCTTGCTGTAGCCACCACCAACTCCTCTTGCAAATTGGATGCTGCTTTAAATGTGAAAACAAATGTTCAAGAAGCTATAAAACCTGAATGAAAGCTAAAGCTGAATTTATAAAGCCTTGTTGCATATGAGCCAAAAGTGCAAAAAGCTCTATATAATGAACTAACCTGCCACTCATATAAATATAAATATATATAAATATATTAAAATCAGACTGTTCTACAAAATTGTGTATTTGTATTTTTGTGTACGTACAATTTTCTGCTAAGCAGAAGAAGGATGTAGTATAGGATGATGTGAGAAGAGATTTTGTTTAATCATATTTCTTTGTTACTTATTTTTGTTAACATCCAGATGCCTGTCTTTGTCTTATGTGTATGACACTGTTCCAAAGGTGCAGTATCCCTCTCCTGCCGTGTGTCCAACCTCCTTCCTCCACAGGGAACGAGTCAGGTGATGCCCCTCATCATCATCATCACCATCATCATCATCCCCTTCAGATCCACCCTGGTCTTGATCTTAAGGGCTGCTTGTTCAGCTGAAAGTCGAGGTGTTTCATTTCCCAGGTGTACTGTGTTGCTGCTCCTCCTGGTGAAGTTGAATATTTTGAATATTCATGTTCTGGTTGACTCCTCTGCACATAGTTGTTCCCTAAACACGTTTCCATGGTCTGCTGCTGCTCCTCAGCCTGACATTTTGGGGGAAAAAAATTGGATTGGATAGGTTGGGAGGGAGGATGAGCAGATCCTCGTGGTGGGAAGCTGCTTGTGGAGAAGAAAGTGCCAGGGTGGTCCCAGGGGTGAGCCTCAGTCACACCCCAGGGGGGATGGAGGAAGCGTCTCGTGTTCCCCACGCTGGCTGCTTTTGGGGTTTTGGCTGTCAGGAAGGAAGGCTGGGGAGCTGATGGGTTGTAACTCTCCCTGTGCCCCCTCAGAACATCCACCCCAGCACCCCTGGTGGCTTT
>VWZV01005857.1:11202-149218 GCA_013397155.1 Irena cyanogastra | reverse complement strand
GCCTCTCCCACCCAGCTGCTGGTTTGGCCCAGCTGGGCCCTGTGTCTCATCTGCTGTAGGTGTCCTGCCTACCTCGAGGTAACCATGGGATCCTGGAGTGGTGTGGTCACCCTCTGGTCAGTTTTCCATGAGCACTAGTGCACACTCACACTCACACACACACACACACTGGAATGTATATTCTCCTCCCCCCCAGCCCCCAAATAACCTCTTGACCTGATCCTTGCTGTAGCCACCACCAACTCCTCTTGCAAATTGGATGCTGCTTTAAATGTGAAAACAAATGTTCAAGAAGCTATAAAACCTGAATGAAAGCTAAAGCTGAATTTATAAAGCCTTGTTGCATATGAGCCAAAAGGGCAAAAAGCTCTATATAATGAACTAACCTGCCACTCATATAAATATAAATATATATAAATATATTAAAATCAGACTGTTCTACAAAATTGTGTATTTGTATTTTTGTGTACGTACAATTTTCTGCTAAGCAGAAGAAGGATGTAGTATAGGATGATGTGAGAAGAGATTTTGTTTAATCATATTTCTTTGTTACTTATTTTTGTTAACATCCAGATGCCTGTCTTTGTCTTATGTGTATGACACTGTTCCAAAGGTGCAGTATCCCTCTCCTGCCGTGTGTCCAACCTCCTTCCTCCACAGGGAACGAGTCAGGTGATGCCCCTCATCATCATCATCACCATCATCATCATCCCCTTCAGATCCACCCTGGTCTTGATCTTAAGGGCTGCTTGTTCAGCTGAAAGTCGAGGTGTTTCATTTCCCAGGTGTACTGTGTTGCTGCTCCTCCTGGTGAAGTTGAATATTTTGAATATTCATGTTCTGGTTGACTCCTCTGCACATAGTTGTTCCCTAAACACGTTTCCATGGTCTGCTGCTGCTCCTCAGCCTGACATTTTGGGGGAAAAAAATTGGATTGGATAGGTTGGGAGGGAGGATGAGCAGATCCTCGTGGTGGGAAGCTGCTTGTGGAGAAGAAAGTGCCAGGGTGGTCCCAGGGGTGAGCCTCAGTCACACCCCAGGGGGGATGGAGGAAGCGTCTCGTGTTCCCCACGCTGGCTGCTCTTGGGGTTTTGGCTGTCAGGAAGGAAGGCTGGGGAGCTGATGGGTTGTAACTCTCTCTGTGCCCCCTCAGAACATCCACCCCAGCACCCCTGGTGGCTTTGGGGCACTTTGGCTCTTTGCTCTGGGAAGGTTGGAGTGGCCTTGAGCGGGGTCCATCTGTCCATGCCAGATGCCCTTGCAGTGAAGGCACTGAGTGTTGACAAGAACATTCCAAACTCTTCTCCCACTCACTGCCTTCACCTGCAAGGTGCTGATGGCTCCCTGCGAGGAAAAAAGGAGCAGTTAGGAAACCTGAGAACCCTTGGTGTGCTTGGGAATCCTTACTTACCCATCACAGAGAACTGGGGGGCTAAAGGACACTGGATAGAACAGGATGTAGTGGAGTAACTGATGGAAAGCTTGGGGCAGGAGATGATGGAAATTCACCTTCAGTCCCACCAGAGTCACTTGAGGAAACTGGTCCAGCCTCCATTCCAAATGGAGGTGAGGATCAGTATCCATCACACCTTCCCCTGGCAGCAGGTGCTGTGAAGATGAACCATCAACCTCTTCCCTTGTGCCCTTTTTTCCCCCCTTTTTTAATTTAATCTCTGTCTTTGTTAGAGCCGACCCGCGGCCGGGGGAGAGCGATACTGCACCTTTCTACGTAGGGCTCATATTTATAACAATGTGTAATGACTGTAGCAAAAGTCCTTGTTTCTGTATGTGAATGGACAGAGAAACAAGTGCTCTATTGTATTGATTAAAATAGTTCAAATGAGTCCTGTATCATTGTATCTCCTATTCTGGATTAGTGCCTTTTGGACAGTAGACTGTTCTGTAATTAAAATGTAGTATAACTGCTTTTTTGTACAGTTTTGTTTTAATAAAACTTTTTTTTAATTTGTGTTTATTTTAGTATTGTACCTATTAGAAAATAAAAATGTATAACTCAGCACTGACCCTTTTCTTCCATCGTTCTTTTTGTGCAGGGCTTGTGAGACCTAAAATGTGTCCTGAGAACAAAGTGAATGTAGAAAATTTGGATTTGTTTGGGGAAAAATGAGTTCTTTGTGCACTCCTCCTTTGGAAGAGATGAAGGTGGTGGGCATGATGCTGGTGGATTTGGAGCAGTGGAATCAATTCGAATGTGAGCCATGGGCTGACTCCAGAGACCTTTTAGGGTTCTTTCCACTCAAAGGAGATGTTGAGAGTGGAGTTTCCCTCCTTTCCTGGGGTTGTGTTTGTCACAGGTAGCAGTGCTGCTCATCCACAGCTGGTGTGTCCTTGGAGATGGGGCCCTTCCCTCTGGGAACCTCCCCCACCAGGCCCCAGAGCCTCAGGAAGGGCCCTGGGAGTCCCATCCCAACAATGAAAGTCTCCTGCTCAGGCAGCTGAAGGTCTGGAGGGAGCAGACCTTGGGGCCACTGGGTGATAAACCCAAAAGATGTTGAATTATTGAGCACAGGGGGAATTTTGAGCAGCCCAAGGCAGGAGGGGGCTGTGGCTGCCCTTTGGTCCTGGCCTGGTTGGGCTGAACAGCTTGGGGGGTCTCAGAGAGGGTTTAAGGGGTGGGTGGGGAGAAGCTTCCTCAGAATGGGAAGCAATTTCTGCAGGTGGAGTGGAAGCTGAGCCGGGTGGCAGAGAAGTCACAAAGTCACAGGAATTGATGTATTCAGTGAAATGGTGCCTGGGTCCTGCCATCCTGGTTAAAATCAGGATGTGCAGCTGTGGTTGGGGGGGTTTGCTCAAGATGGACACTCCAAAACAGGGAGGAAGGCAGCTCTGGAGGGGTGTAGATAATGAATAAAGGACTTCAGGGGTAGGAACACCTTTCTGCTCCTTGTGCCTCTCAGACATCAAAGGGGGGGATAAAATTTATCTTAACCCTCTCCATCATCAGCTGCCAGAGCTGCTGTGTTTGCAGAGGGAATTTTCTGGAGGGAGAGGGCTCAGGATCATGGAATCCCAGAATGGTTTGGGATGGAAGGGACCTCAAAACTCATCCAGTCTCACCCATTGCCATGGGCAGGGACACTTTCCACGATCCCAGGCTGCTCCAAGTTCCATCCAATCTGGCCTTTGACACTTCCAGGGATGGGAAAAACACCCCTAGGGGAGTCTGCTGCAACACCTGGGATGCTGGATGAAGCCCACTCCCTCCTCCACAGCTGAAAACCAGGAATACAGAAAAGCTCCATTTGGAGATGTTTTAAAAAACACAAGAGGAATTAATCCACATTGGAGGTCTGTGCTTTGCAAAGAAGCTGCACTTCCAGCTCTCTGTGCCTGCGTTGGTGGGAAACTGGACTGATCAGGGAAAAACCAATAATTTCTCACAGGTTGGTGTCCAAAGGTGAGTAAAACCCTCTTGGAAATGTGCCCAGCTCGTGGCAGGGCAGCTCCTCTCTCCACTCAGGGTGAAGCCCAGGTGCTGCTGGCTCCCATGGCAAAGTGTTTGAAGCCAAGTGAGGCCGATGGAAGCAGCGTTAATTTGAAGGAAAATGGGGGAAAAGGTGTTTTTTGTTAGTTTTGGAGGTTTTTAAAAATTATTTTCCTGCTCTTTTTGATGGGAGCCTTTTCAAGGCAGCTTTGGCTGCAGAACAGAACGTGGCAGTGCGGGGAAGGTGCCACAGCCACCTTCCGGGAAGAGCGAGGTTTGAACAAAGTGATGCTGCTTCAAACAGCTCCTGTGTTTCAGCCAAAGAGGGTGTTTTTTTTCTTTCAGAAGGTAAAACATAAAAGGAAGTGGCTTTAAAGAAAAAAAAGCTGTTTTCGTGTGCTGATTGCAAGACAGCGCTGATAAAAATATCCTTTGCTCACTGAGTTTCAGTGGGGATGGGGATCAACGCAGCGTTTGTTGCTTTAGAAAAAAGCAAAGATAAACTGAAAAACTACACAAAATAATCCCAGTCAAACCCTGCCTGTTGTTTCCAACATGAAGCTGCATTTGGGAAAGAAATGGTGCCAAAGAGAATGGAAATTATGTGGCCCAGGCAGGGGGTTTCAAGGACATCACGAAATGTTGAGGGGGGATCTCATCACCCTGAGGCCTTGGCAGGGTTGGTTGGGGCAGTTCCCTGAGGCGCTGAGCTCCCTACAGACCAACCTGGAGCAAGGCAGAGAAGTCCTTGGGATCCTCACCCCACTGTGGATATTAGGAAAGAAATCTTCCCCCACAGCTGCCCAGGGAATGCTGGAATCACCATCCCCAGAGGGATTTAAAACCCTTGTGGATGTGGCACTTGGGGACATGGATCAGTGGTGGCTTTGGAAGTGCTGGGGAACCACTGGAGTAAATTTTGGAAGCTTTTCCAACCTAAACTATTCCCATTCTAAAAATTTTGGTGCCACTAAGTGGAACAACAAAGCACAGACGTCCCGGCTCTAAAGAAGACGTTTATTCAGGTCCTGCAGGCGGCATCACACGTATGATACAATATTACAGTCATTTAGTATGGTACAGAAATAATTAAAAACTTTACAGCTCATTACAAAGTCTCTTTGGATTTCAGCTCATTTAAAATACACGGAGCCCCTGCAGTGTCTGACCCCGGCAGGGCCACACGAGCTGGGACCGGCTCCCAGGGAACCCAGCAGGGTCGCGGCTTGGGAACGGTGGAGAGGGCAGAAACCAAAGATGGACAGGGGAGATGGAGGAACAAGACACTTGACCGTGAGCCCACTCGAGGTGTTGTGAAGTGTGACCAGCCCACACCGTTCCTCACCGCCTCATTCCCTAAAATCCAGGCACCCTGGGGCCGCCCAGCCCTCACCGCTGGCTGCTGGCCCCAGGATAAGGCACTGGGAACACGAAATGTTGTGCAAAGAACTGGAGGAACGGGCGGGGGGACAACGGGAGCATTACCATGGACGGGGCTGGACAACACCCAGACCCTGCTCAGGTGGGGTTCCACCACTGTGGGGAGGAATGAGGGGATTCTGCCTCTGCAGGAGAGCACACGGGGGTGAACATTCCACCCCAGCCACGGACAAATCCCTCTGTTCAAGGCCCCGGGCGGTGTCACCACACAGAATTTGCTTCTGCTCGTTTTCCTCAGCTCAACAACATCATGGAACAGCACAGGGCCAAAGCCTCGGGGTGAATAGGCTTGATTTTGGACATGGAGAAGAAAACACCACAAGAGCTGAACCTAACACAGGAAAAAGGCTTGGCTTGGCTTGGCTTGGCTTGAGAAAACCCCAAAAAGTCCCTCTGAGCAGCCTCCCCTTGCCTGGCTTGGTGCCACAGCCACCCCGGCGGGAGGGACTTCCAGCCCTGCAAACACAGGAGGGGGTGGAGCCTTTCCAACCCACCAACACCATTTCCCAAGAATCTGAGACCCACCCACAATTCAGGGACACAGCCAGCAGGACTGAACCCCCGAGAGACGCCAGAGGAGATGAGACACTCGATACAAATGACACTCTCCTGCATTAAATATTCTTCTTCCCTGTATAAAGTGCATGAAAATCTTGGAAAAATCTGCATAGCTATTCATACACCAGCCTCAGTGCTGGGCGGTTCCAATTAAGAGCACCTCCTCCTTTAGGTTGAGAGTAGTTTTTCTAAAATTATCAGTAAAAAATAGATATTATTACCTCCATGATGATTTTTACCTCTTTTCTGGTTAGTTGGCTTAGCTGGGGCAGATGAAGTAACAGATGGCTTTGAGTAGAGGAATGTGTACTCACTGTGCTGAAAATCTGAAAAACACCTTTAGAAAAGACCTCACGTGCCCAAGGAAAGCTGTGAGGGAACAGGAGAGAGTCAGGGAATCCTTCAGGAACACCCTCATGGCCAAATCTGATGGTTTTGGCTTTCTGGAGCTCGTGCTGCATCAGGGTGATTTTTAGGTGCAATCTGAGGAGGGGTTTTGTTTCTGAACTCAAAAGAAATGGTGAAAACCAAGAGAGCTCTGAGCAAGGTCCTCCCTCCACGAAGGCACCGTAGGCCCTTCATGCTTTTCATTCCCTGGGGATTCCTGGAATCATCCCAGCCCTACTGAGCAGATTTGCTTCCAGGTCCAGTTTTCCCAGAGCAGGGATATCCCATAGTTATCCCAGCACGTGTGGGCTGCTCAAACCACCCTTCACACCCCTCTCCGTGGTTCTGCAACACAACTGAGGGTGGGAGGAGAGGGAATCCAGCCCGCATCGGTCAGATCAGCCTCCGGCCACGTGTCCCAGGCGTGCAAACACCAAACCATGGCCAGGGCTGGAGCCCAAACAGGCCAGAGGAGTTCAGAACCAGCAGCAGAAACAGGGAACCACCAACCCAGCTCCTTCTGCTCCTCCCCTTCTCTCCTGCAGCCTGGACACCTTTCCATGGGCCCTGGGGAAATCCTGGATTCCCAGACAGCAGCACAAAAAAAGAGGCTTCAAAAGGACTTGGAGGTTCCTCCCTTTACATCTCCCCCAAAGGAGCCACTGAGCAAACATGGAGGAGTTTTAAAGACACCCCTAAATCCAAGTATCTGAAATGCTGAGACTAAAAACACAAGACTCTGGGGAGGGGCTGCTTCACATCAGCTTCTTCCGGCAGCACATCAGAACAAAGTGCAATTAAAAACACACTCAGGGTGGAGACCAGAGAACCAACAAGGCAGTGTAAGAGGCATCAAATTAATTAGTGGGTGGTCTTTCATTGGCAAGACTCCTCAGACCCCAAAACGAAGAGTTTCACTGTACAAGTTGTAAAACCGGTTTTAAACCCACGATTTTAGCATCAGAATTCTTTACTTCCAAATTCCTCTCCCATCGTGGCTTGGATGGACAGGAGCTTCGTGCAAAGGGAAAAAGAGGGAAAACTGTACACTAAAAATATCTTTAAAAAGCTGCTCTGTACATTTTATATTAAGATTTCTTGAGGAAAATTTAGGAAACACTGAAACTACTTACACCAAGCTGGAAGGATACACAACCCCTGGCAGTTCTACGCAGGCTGCATCAGAACCCAGCCCGCTTATTTCTGCTACAGATTAGTTTCTATTTTAATTTTATTCCTTCTGCATAAATGATATTAATTACAGCAAATCAGCATAATTATCTCCTTCACTAAGCATCCCTATCTCCTTTGATACCAATGGAGCTTTCCCTTGGACCTCGGAACCAGATGTTTAAGGCACTTGGATACCCATGGGCAGCGACTGGAGAGATATTAAAGTTTAATCATTAATTTAGCATCGTAAATAGTCCCCACGTAGCTAAAACATTTATTGCTCAGGCTGTCCAATCCCCCCGTGATGACTAAACAAGATATAAACAGCTCACGATAGAAAAAGCTGTGGCTTTTCAGGATTTGATAGGAAAAGAAGTGTCGGCCAATCCGTGCATGCACACACGGACAGGGATGAGTCCCCTGTGCCACAGGCAGCTAAAAACCAGCCACGAATAAAATCAAGTTTTATAAAAGCCAGCCCAAACCTCCCCCTTTCCAAGAGAGAGGCTGGTTCTGGGCACAACAGAGGCAGCTCCTCTTTGGATCAGCGCTTGGGATGGTGCTGGGAGAGCCCCTCTGTGCAGCGCTGGGGGGGATGATTGTAAAGCGCAAACATTTCGTGTTTTAAAAGAATAAATAAAAATAAATAGACTGGATTGATCCTGTTACGAGGACAGATACACTATGCTTGGCAAAATTCTGAGTGTCTCCAAAGGCTGGGTAGGAACAGGGAAGCACTTCAGTGCTGACACCTCAGCAAAAATCCTCTTGGCCCACAGAGAGGAAGCAAGGAAAAGGTCCTGCCACTCTGGGTCAAGTGAGAGAGGGGATCCTGTCATGGTGAGAGCAAACATTGAATGGATCAAAAATCAAAAATAGGACAGAGCTGGCAGTGGGTTTTCTCCTATTCCCAACAAACCAGCTGGGAAGACTATACTGCTTTCCACAGGAGAGTGGGATAACGGCGCAGTGATCCAAACAGGCACTGGTCCCAGCCACATAACCCAAGGGCTGCTGCTTCTTTAAATAAAGGGACTTTGGGGGTTCTTTATCTCCAAACAAAGTTCTACTTTCACTTCTCTGCCCATCTGGAATCATTCCCACCTTGCCCTTTCATGGTGGATTACATGATACTGACACAGCTCCTACGGAATTACAACAGAGCTGTTACTTTGGGGAGGCTCTTCAGGAACTGCCCTGCACTTTGAGGCAAGCGCTGGTGCCTGGGGAGGATTTTGTGGCTCTTAGGAAGCTGTGCCGTGGTTTGACCAATTTTCCTCTGAAAGGAGGAAGAGAAGGAGCTCATTACCCCCACCCAGCACCGCGCGCCTGCCCCGGCTGCTGTCAGCCACCCCCGGAGGCATCAGAATTTGGGACAGGAAACGAAGGATCCAGCACCACGACGAGGCAAAGAATTATCGTGTCAATCACCCAGAGCAGAGAGAACAAACCCTTCATTAGTGTTTGCTACCAACTGGAAGTTGGGACGGTTGGTTTCGCTTCCCAAAGCCACCGGCTCCCCTGGCCGCATCCCAGGGTGTTTGCCGGGCTGGGATCTCTCAGTTTGCCCAGGATTTCCTGTTCTCCGTGTTTTTCTGGCTCTTCTCCAGTCTCAGCGTGGATCCTCCTTCCGACTTGGCCAGGGCTGTGAGGGAGGCCAGGTTGGAGGCCGAGCCGGAGAAGTTCCCGCTCCTCCTGTTCTCCGCGCCGGCTGCTCCCTGCAGCCTCAGGCCGGTGCTGCGGCGCCGCGCCGGGCCTGCGGCCTTCCTCACCCTGCCCGGCTTCACCAGCAATCCATAGCCTGGGTTACACCTGAAATACTGCTTCCCCCCGATGGAGCCGTCGTTCTTGCCTGCCACAAGAGAATCAGGGAGTCACAGGCTGGTTTGGGATGGGAGGGACCTTCAATCCCATCCCGTTCCAACCTTCCGCTGGCCCAGGGTGCTCCAAGGCCTGTCCAGCCTGGCCTTGGACACTCCCAGGGATGTGCCACCCCCACAGGGAAGGGTTTTTTCCTACAAAATGGGGTTTATTCTGTGCAAATTGGTGCTACTGCACCCAGAGAAGGAGGCAAGGAAAAAGTGTTGAGGGGGAGAACAACTGGTCCCTAAAAATACACCATGGAGGTAAAACTTCCCTGCTGAACCGCAGCAAGGCCACTGCACGGAGAGTCACTCTGAATGGGACACTCCACCTCGTCCTTCCTTCCTTCCTTCCCACTTGCTCTATAATCTCTCCAGAAGTGGTAAATAATCGGTTCTATTACCAAAGTACCAGGAAAGAAGGAAAAACAGACATTTAAAAGAGCTTTTGGCTTTCTGAGCTGATGTTTGAAGCTGAGGATTGCCACTCTTGCCATGTCATAAACCCTCCATAGAACAGGAAGGATAATTTCTCTACACTGGTGCTGTTGAGATCTTTCTGTTTCTCATTTTAGATAATTTAAAATTCTCAGGGAACTGTTCAGGGATTGCTTCCATCCATAAACGGAAGGTGGAAAGATCCAACAGCTCTTTCAATGCCATGAAGTCACCCCTTTGGCTTATGGGGTGTTTCCTTCTGCCTTCCACCAACAGCACGTTGGGTCCAATGTACCCTTGTGGCCAGGACTTGGATTCCCATGTCCTTGGAGTTCTATGCCTGTTTGCAGTGTGACAAAGACACCCCTTTGTGACCATCTCCCCCAGGTGAAGCTCCAGATGTGCCAGAAGCCAGATATGCTCCAACAAATCAGGGCCTTCATCCTCATGGAAACAGAAGGGGGGAAAAAATTCCAGCAACATCAGCAGCTGAGTCCTCAGCAGGCCAAAAATCTCTTGACTTTTCCATGGAAGCTGCTGCTTACTGGGATGTGCAAACAGAATCAGCACTGGAGCAGCCTGACAGAGGGAAGGTGACCTTCCAAAACTGAAATGAATCTGTAAATATATATTTATTTTTTATATTATATCTGTAAATATATATCTTTTTTTTTTTAATGAGGCACAGATCCAGGACTGAGGAACTACTACAGCTTGCAAAAGGATCAAGAACTCCAGTCTGCTCTCCAGGATGGAAAACTCCAGAGAGTTTTCTGAAAGCAGCTGGGAAGTCACTGCCCAGTTCAGCTCTGATGAGCACATGAGGGGGGCACAGGGAGATTTGGGAGCTCTGGATCCTGGACAGTGTTGTGCTGGATGAACTGCTCCAACCCCACATGTGCAGCAGGGAGGAGCGTGGGCTGCCTGGGATGTGCTGAATCACCAGCCAGCCTGGGAATGCTGCACCTGGCTGAAAGGATTGGAATAAGGAGTTTACATGCCCTCGGTAACCCAAATTCTCTCACTGTCCCTGCACCTCTCCCAGATTTTCCACTGGCACTTCCTGACTTCCCCCAATCCTGCCTGCTCCTGGAGAGGAAAGGGGTTGGGAAGCCTGGACTTCAACAGGGATCAATCCCAGCCATCATCTTCCTTTCCTCTCGTGCTGGAGACACCCTGTTCCCACATCAACAGCACAGGAACAGCAGCAGCCTCCCCAGGAACTGCACCCTGGATCCCAAAAAATCCTAGAAACCCTAAATTCTGGGAGTTCCACAGCTGTACAGGTAGGAGTCAGGCAGGGATGACAATGAGATGGTGAAAGAAACCTCAAATCACCTGTACGACCTGGTGGTCAGTGGATGATTATTTCCCACTGCTTTTCACATATATGGGGTGTGTATGTGTATAAATATATATATTTTATATATATATATACACTATATATATAGACACACACAGAGAAATAGTCTTTTGCAATTTTAAACCTTACTTTAAAATAAAATCCTATTACCTCTTAATACCTATTAAGAGACTTTGCAACTCATTTAGCCTAAATGTCCCTTTGAGCTAAATCCCACAGCTTTGAACACCCTTATCCTCACAGCAAAAGCCCAGAGGAGAATCCTATGGACACAAGGCCTGTCTCCTGCAGCTACTGCTTACCAAACTGCATGGAAAAGGAATCCTGATTCCTACTTCCAGTGTAAGAAGCCAAAGAAGTGACTGAAAAGGGACAGTCAGAGATCACAGAATGGATCTCAAAGGGGTTGGGAGTGACAGTAGGTTTGGAAAAAGATGACAGAAGGGAAGACCTTTCACATTTCCCTTCTCAAAACGCCTCCTGCAATGGGCAATACACCCCCCAGTGGGTAATAAATCCCCCAAAAAGCAGCTTTAGGATGAGCTCTGCCAGCTGGAACACTCCAGCTACTTCCCACCTGATCCAGGGGATGTTTTACCTGAAGGCAAATCCAGCTCCACACCAACCCACGTTCCCTCCTGGAAGTCTGTGGGCCCGATGTACCTCACGGTGCCCGTCTTGTTTGTGCCAACTGTGACATATTCTCCCTCTTTCAGCCACTCGGGAACTTCGTTGGCATCTTCAGAGTCAGAAATCACCTCCAGTTTTTCCTCTGCCGTCTCCGACCCGTTGTGGTTCAGTCCACGGGCACTGGACGTGCTCTTTTCTCCTTCCTGCTGCTCTCCTGTGCCCAAGGAACTCGTGGGATCTGATCCCAGCATGCTGGTAAAGGATCTCAGCTCCGATGTTTTCACCTTCTGGATTTTGAAGGGGGAGGCTGCAGCGCTGGGCTGGTCAGGATGAGTTTTGGGAAATCCCAGTTCTAAAGCCCCAGTGGACGTTTCCTTTTTCCTGGCTGGTCCTGCTGACTCCACTGATTGTTTGGATATTGACTCCTTCGGAGTGGAGGTAGAGAGAAAAGGTTTTGCATCAATGGCTGCCGAGGCATCGTTTCCCTCCTCGCTGGGACAAGGGGAAATGCCAGACTTCCCATTCACTTCGGGGCTGTCCCTCGGCCTGGGGGGAGCACTTGGAAGGCTGAAACTGGGGGGATTCTCCCTCTTTGTGGCCAGAGAGCTCTCAGGAGCCCTGTCCTGCACGTCAGAAGGGACCTGAGCCACTGCAGGAGCAGGGGAGTCACTCCCTGCAGGTGTTAGACCTCCCGGCTGAGCCACAGCGTCGCTTCCCGCTGCCAGGGCCTCGGAGAGGGTGGCTGTGGAGACACTGTGGGAAAAATACCCACTGGAAGCTTCACTCAGGGGGCTTGGAGGTCCCTCCTGGCAGTCCTGGGCCTGGGTGTCCCCCGTGGGCTGCTGCAAAGGCACTTTGGGTGTCTTCTCCAGACTCTTGTCCGCCTCGGGCATCTGCGCCGCAGTTTCCAGCGGCTGCTTTGCTGCTTCCTCTTGGTTCACCTGAAACGCAGGGGGAGAGGGAACGTGGGGCTCTGTTATCCAAAATATCTGGGCTAAAAGCACAGATGCCAGGCCTCTGGCAAGCAGCAAGGCTTTGAGCTTATCTAAATCCCTGTGTAGCTGCAATCTCCAGAAGATGGAAGCTGATCCCGAGTCGGCCCTGCCAGCGTGGGAGGATTGTCAGCTCACTCCTTCCATCAATAAGGGAAGTGTCAACCCCAAGAAATACGCTCCCCAATATTTACTGAAGAATTATTTATATCGCAGGAATGGTCATTTGCTGTTTGAACAGCAGGATTTATATGGAATGGGAACCAGCCGTGATCCATAAGTCTCTCACAGTTATTTGGCTTAACTCTCTCTGTGGATAAATCATCCCCCTGCACCTAAACTGTCATTTCTGTCCCCGTTCCCAAATGCCATTCCCACCTCAGTGCCACCAGCACCTCGCACTTCCAGAGGATGAAATTAACTGCACCTCATGAGATTAACAGCCCATTTCAGTGATGTATTTCTTGGCTGTAAAGTTTACTAAATCTGATAGATCAATATCTTTTGCCAGCACATGTACTCTAAAAGATTAGGATGTCTCTAAATCTCTTTGGGAAGGAAGGAGGGGGGAGAGTGCTAATAGGAAGGGGGTGGGAAAAAAGAGGTTGGAGAAGGGCAGATTTGAACAAATCCTCTCTCAGGTGAACATTTTTGTTTATTATTCACAATTTTGTGATTTCTCCCATCTCGCAGTTGAGTGTCCCAAACTACAGGATTTTCAGCTTATTCCCAAAATGCCTTTTCCACTTGAAACTTAAGCAGTATTTGAAGAAAGAGATATTTGACTGGATTACTAGAATTTCAGAACCAAAGGTTTGTCATTGCTAAGTGAAATGTAGTTTTAAAAAAAAGGTTTTTTTTAAATATTCCAGCAGATTAAAAACATATTGTTCACTTTCCTATGGCAAGGGTGGTGTCCATGTGGACTCAGGAGCTTTGCTCTTGGATCTTCCCTTTAGATAACACACAGTTTTCTAAGACAAGAAAAGCACAGTGGGAGGAAGCTGATGTGCTGCTCAGGAGACTGAAGTTCTGCTGAAAAGTGGGAGATCACAGGCTCTACTTTCTCTCCAGCTTAGCAAGAGCTTTTCCATGATATCATGGCAAAATGGGGAATTAAGTTCACACTTAGAATAGCCACATCCTGCTTACAGACACTGTTGGAGCCTAGAAATTTTCCTTTTAAAGCAGCAAACCAGCTAAATTTCAGCTAATTATCTGCTAATGCTTTCAAATATCAAAGTGTAACCAGGAACAGGAAAGAAGACTTTACCAGGACCTAAAACACCCAGCAGAATTTCACTGTCTCACAGCGAGGCAGCAGCACAAGTGCAACAGGTTTTAATGTTGCTTTGGCCACCTCTGGCAGGCGAACATAAAAATGGTATCCTCACATCCTGGGATGTGCTCACCTGTTTTATCCTTGCAGCACTGGCATCCAGACTGGCTGACTGAACCATAATTCGTGGGACAGCCTAGGGGGAGGGAAATGAAGAGAATCAGTCAATGAAAGGATTAAGTATTGGCAAACTGGTACATGTTAAAGCTTGTTTTTGAAATTTTGGGATCCTAAGCAAACCTTTGTCATGAAAGGATGGAAAACTAAATCAGAATTTCAGTACTTGAAATGGAGCTTGTCAAAAAAAGAGGGAGAGAGGCTTTTTTACACAGGCAGAGGGAATAGTTTTAATTTAAAAAAGATTTAGGTTAGGTATTAGGATAGAATTCTTCCCTGTGAGGGTGGGGAGGCCCTGGCACAGGCTGCCCAGAGAAGCTGTGGCTGCCCCTGGATCCCTGGAAGTGCTCAAAAACCACCTGGATGTGGCACTTGAGGACATAGGCTAGTCCTGGCCATGGGGGTGGTGCTGAGTTATTGCTGCACTTGATGCTCTTCGAGGCCTTTTCCAACCTGAAGTATCTAGGGTTTGATCTCCAGAACTCTTTCTCCTTTTCCTGTCTCTAAATTCAGTTTGGATCTGAGCATTATTGGCTTTAACACCAAAAGGAAGGCAGAATCCAGGTCTGTGCATCCCCTTTTCCAGGAGGACATTCCCACAGCCTGCTGGACATGCAGGCACTGACAATAAATGGCCCTCACTTGCTCCATATTCAGGTTTTTATGTTGCAGATTTGAAATAATCCTTCTCCTGAGACCAGAGCAGCACACTGTGACACCTGATATAAATCTGAGGTTATGCTGTCAGCTTGGGCTGTCACACAGGAGGGGAAGGAACCACCAGATCACTGGAGAAACTCGGGAAATGGAAGCATGAGGAGAAGGAGAGAGGAGAAAAAGGCAGAAAAATCTCTTTAGCACTGTTAAATAATGCACTGCAAGGGCAGGTTCACACTTGGAGGGGAAGAGCTCCTTAAGGGAGACACATTACACAATTTGGGAGCTCCCTGCTTTTATTCCTTTTTTTTTTTTTCCCAAGGGACTTGAGGATTCCTTCTGTACCAACACACAGGCAGTGCTCAGCTCCCAGACAAGTGATTCCCGAACTCAGCGCTGCTGGAAGCACTGACACCTTCCAGCTGAAGAGTGAGGAACCTCCTCTTGCATCCCTTCTAGGCCCAGTAAAGCAGGAATATGACTGAACTTAGCCTCAAGAGGAATAAACATGGGAGAGAAGAACAGCTTTTATTCATACAGAGATTGTGCCAGCCATTAAAAACCAAGGTGGTTCAAGGTAGAAAATAAAAAGGCAGAAAATGGATAAAACTCCAACAGGATCACCATGGACCCAAATAAATTTTTTGAAGACAGTAAAGTTCCAGTTCAATCAAAGGAAGCAGGAGAGGAGGGGGTTTGGCTTGTTCCTAAACCTGCTAAATGAAAATTCACCACTGGAACGGGGTTCAAATCAAACTGGCTCTGTTTTGGGTGTACAAGTTTGTGCATTTTGAGATCCTCACTGGGTCAGGACCTTGGGGCTCCAGGAAAGCAGACGGATCAGAGTAAACCAATGGAGAAACTCTGCAAAGTTTAGGTTTTATAAAATTTATAAAATAAATAATAATAAGGTCCAGCCTTATTATCCAGAAATAAGCACTCAGAATTGGAATAAGGAGAAGTATTTAAAGCTATTTCTCAGTTCCTTTGATTCCCTTTTCTCCCTTTAAAACAAATAAATAAACAGTTTGTTTGGGTTTTTTATCTCTCCAAAACCTCCAGTCTTACAGCCTGCAAATCCACAAAAATCTAAAAATCCAGTTGGCATCACAGAGCAAAAGAAAGAAAACCATTAGGCTTTAATCACTCCTCATCAAGTTCTCCTCCTGAAAGGATGACAGATCTCCAAACCACAGAAACTCTGCCAAGCAAGGTTTAGAAAAACGGGGAGAAAAAAGCAATTCTGAGAGGTGGCACTTGCCCAGCTCTGGTGCTGACAAGAAGCAGCTGGGCAGGAACCCCCTCAGAGGGGCACAGGGCACCACACCAGAGCTGTGGGATGAAATTCCTTGGGGAGGGGGGAGCCTGAAAACAAAAATGTTGGGAATATCTGGGAAGACATTGCTGGATGAAAAATATTTTTGGATCCAGAGCCCAATTCTCTTGTTAACTGTTTGCAGATAGTGGCTGCTAAACTCGACGTTTTTATTTATCCACGACCCTTCAACAGTGATGATTTCTGGCAGAATTCCTTCAACCAAGCTGACAAAACACAGAGTGAGGGAGAACATCAAAGCTTTTCACTTTAAAGCATCTTTGATTGTCTGCTCCTAGGAGTTGCTGCTCTGTGCAGGGAGATGAGGAGGGTATCAAAAGCTGGACATGCCCCAGGTGGGTGCACTCACATCCCAGAAATCCCCCAAGTGCTGGGATGATCCCACAGTTGGGGCAGCAGGGGAGGGGGGATTCTGCCCTGCTCAGGTGAGACCCCTCCTGCAGAGCTGCCTCCACCCCTGGGCCAGCAGCAGGAGGACATGGAGCTGCTGGAGAGAGTCAGAGGAGGCACCAGAGATGCTCCAAGGCTGGAGCCCCTCTGCTCTGGGGCCAGGTGGGAGAGCTGGGGGTGTTCACCTGGAGAAGGGAAGGATCCAGGGAGAGCTCAGAGCCCTTTCCAGTATTTAAAGGGGCTCCAGGAGAGCTGGAGAGGGACTTGGGACAAGGGATGGAGGCACAGGACAAGGGGAAATGGCTTCAAACTGAAAAAGTTTGAGATTTGGGTGGGCTATTGGGAAGAAATCCTTCCCTGCGAGGGCGGGGAGGCCCTGGCACAGGGTGCCCAGAGAAGCTGTGGCTGCCCCTGCATCCCTGGAAGTGTCCAAGGCCAGGCTGGACAGGGCTTGGAGCACCCTGGGATGGTGGAAGGTGGCCCTGCCCATGGCAAGGGGTGGAACTGGGTGAGCTTTAGGGTTGCTTCCCATCCAAATCATTCCAGGATTCCACGGTGATTCTGTGAATCTTTGATCTCTAAGAGTGCACATTTTCTGCTCACTGAGAGGTCACTTTGCACATTCTCTGAAGTGGCCAAAAGAGAGCCCGACCTGCCACGCTGGTGAGCCTGAAGAGCAAAAGCATCTGTCTGTCACTCCCCAGTTACAGAGGCACCAACAGGAATCCTGAATGAACATTTTTTCATCCCATATATTCCACATCTGTATAATGGCCACCTCTTCAAAGAGCTCAGCAAAACACATTTGGTATTTCTGTGTCATTAAGCACTTTGTGAAATGCCTCTGGCAGCAGTGACTGATGGCCTCAGTGCAAAGCCTTTGATTTCGTGTCACTTGGATGAAAATCCCTCAGCATTAACACCCAATATGCAGAAAGTTCAGTGGCATTTAGGAGAACAAATCAGGCCAGTGCAGCCAAGAATTGCCCTGTGAATGCCAGGGATGGTTTAGCCAAGGCTGATACAATCCTAAAGGGACATTATCCCAAACTTCCACTGCTCTTCTCTTTGCTTTCCCATCCCCAGACTGGAGTGGCTGAGCCCAAGGACCCTCCCACTGACAGGGTTATGGTCCCATCACTATTTAACAGCAGCTACTAGGAACTTCTGCAGCAGAACAGAGATTTAAATTCATTAAACTGAGATTTAAATCAGTTTGGAGCACTCAGGATGAAATACTTCCACAAGGCGTGCATGGAAATGCAGGGAGAATTCCAAAATCCCTAGTACGTAGTCCAAAAGAAAATATTCCATTTTTTAAAAGTACTCTCCTGCCCCAACAATATTCATCTTGAAAATGATATTAAGATTGAGGGCAAAGTCATTAATCACCCAATTATAAAATCTCCTGCCTTCCACAAGGAGATCTGAAATCCAAAGCAAGTTAATTTGTTGGACGTTTTTGGTGTTTGCTCATTTTCTTCTCTAAACACACTCTATTTAAATATCAACCCAAACAAACCCCTGTTATTCCACAGTCCCTATGTGAAATGTTTCAATCTGTAATAAGACTTCAGAATTCTCCATTTCTAGCACAATTTATACAAAATTAACCACACCATTTCCTATGCAGCTCAATCATTTCATTTCCAGTCCTGGCAGATTAACAGAGTAATTCATACCCATTTTTAAGTTAGTTTATAAAGAAATCCGAGTGGTTTGAAACTTCCAAAGCCAGTTTTCCACACTCATTCTCATCAAAAACTACTTGTATTTGAGGATGACAGGGAAAACTGAGCTCAGAAAGAATCAAAACACCAACAACTGAGTCACACACGAGCTCTGCTGTGGAGCTCTGCTGACTGTAGCATCCAAATGATTTTTCACTTGAAACTCTGAAAAAAGAAAAAAAAAGCCTTCAAGATGTTAAAGAAAGTTCTCTGAGGCCACATTATTTACATTTGATTAAGGAATGTCAGCTCTAGCAATTATACTGTGCACCAGGCCCATCCATGAATTGTTATTTTTTAATGGACTGCCAGAAAAGGGGTTTTGTCTATTTAGAAAGCCTTTCATTAATTGCATTTCATTAGTTTTTAAGATTAATTTCCATGTCTGCATCAGAAGGTGGAAGGGAAGTGACAGCTGCCCCCTCCATGTGGCTACACCACAAAGCAAAAATTAATTTGATGGAAATTCAAAGAGTTTATCTTTTTTTTTTTTAAATAAATCTGTGACTCAAGATCTCTCTCAAGCCACGTGCTAAGAAAAAGAGCATCTGAGCATCCAAAAAGATTCTTGGATAGGAAGGTGACCAAAATCCACTCACCAAATTGGCCACAGGAATTTCCTTCTGCCACAGCAATGCCAAAAAAACAGAAGCTGGAATTTAATATGTCCATTTTTAATGTCAGCACCCAGTGATGCCCTGAAATGTGATTACACAGGCAGTTCCTGGAGAGCCACGGGGTCACAAGGGAAAAGAACAGGAATTCTGCTTGGTGCCCACTGGGAAAGCCTCAGCATGTGAATAACAAAGAGGAGTTTCAATTCCTACATAATATAATTAAGCACAGACAGATGAAACTCTGCTTCTCCCTCCACCTGCATAATTTGCACAAGGATTTGAAGCTTCTCCCCATCAGCAGGGAGGGTCAGAAGGCTCCAAATCTTGCACTTTGTGGTTCTCAGCTTTTTCAAGAAAAGGCTGGGAAAATAAAAAGCAATTCCAGCCATCGAGAAAGGTTTAAATTGTTGGCTTTTCTTTTTTTTTTTTATTTACAGACTACTGGCAATTAATTTAAAGGCACCAGATAAAGGAGAAAATAGGCATTTTCCAACTTTAAAGTATATAAACAGCTTCATCAGAAGCCAATCTTTTAGGTACATAAACAGCTTCATCGGAAGCCGTTCTGCGAGTTACATAAAGAATCCTATTATGCCAAATTAATTCAATCTAACTAATTAGAGAGCAGGAAGTTCTTTCAATTATTTTATGTGCTGTCTGAGAAACACACTTGAATACGAGAGCAGATTTCATTAATTGCGGTTCATTATTCTCCAGATTAGTTACTAAACTTGCAGCAGAAGGTCAAAGACAGCAATTTTGTTCACTGCCAGCACCTTGACTGGGATGTCTCTGCCTTTTTTTTTTTTTGAAGCTCAAGCAACCACTCTAAACAAGGGAAGATCACTTTGTAAAGGTAATTTTGTGTGGGCTCACTCGCTTTAATGTTGATGCCGCTCTAAGCAATGGGCAGGACTGAAATGAAAAGCTGCTAAAATGATTTTAGAAGTGTATTTTTATAAGAACTGATCAGAACTGAATCTCCTTTCTTATCAGCACAGGAGCAGAGATTTGGTACCATACCCACTTGCAATACTCATGGTGAACTTAACTTCAGCTCCAAAACTGGAAAAAGGTTCAGTCCTGCTTGTTTGGAAATTTGCTTTTCATGGAATCATGGAATATCCTGAGCTGGCAGGAACCCACAAGGATCACTTAGTCCAACCCCTGGCCCTGCACAGACACCCCAACAATCCCCCTGTCCATCCCTGAGAGCATTGTCCAAACACTCCTGGAGCTCTGGCAGCCTTGGGAATGTCACCATTCCCTGGGGAGCTGTTCCAGTGCCCAAACACCCTCTGGGGGAAGAACCATTTCCCAAAATCCAGCCTGAATCTCCCCATATTTCAGCTCCCAACTCAGGAAAGGATGATTCAGATCCTTCCACCCCCTTTGTCATTTCTATTCCTGAACCTTGCTCTCCCAAATTGTTGTTTGCAGCAACAAAAATCCAGCAGTTCCCAGTTAAGGGTCAGATTCCTTGCAATTAAAGCCAAAAAAGAGGCTTTGCCTCTCCCTTACAGTTTTTCAGTTTACCACCCACTTCTCCCACCTTGCACGTTCATTTATGTCCCTATGTGGGACATAAATGTCACTGTACACTGAAATTTCCTTCTCCCACAGACCTAGAGGTGCTCAGAAAGATCATTTTGGTGTCCCCTCCATGACAGAGCTCCTCCAGTTCCACAGCAGTTCCAGGCTGCCTGCCTGGCAGTGACCCCTGTGTCCCCCCGTGTCCCTCAGCCATCCGCCACCACCTCCAGCTCAACTCCTCTGCCCACACCTGCATCCTCAGGCCGTTAGAAAGAAGCAGCACTGGAGATTATGGGATGGGATGGGATGAGATATTTATGGTCTTCAAAAGGCAGACTTGCTGCAAAGGCACCTCTTTATTCTTGTGCTGCACAGAAGAAGCTGGAGCTGAGTCTGGAGCAATTCCTTCAGTTTTTTTCTCTCTTCTGTGCATCTTTCCTTAGGGAGGGATTAGGAAAAGGTTTTCTCCCCAGAGGGTGGTGGGGCACTGGAAGAGCTCCCCAGGGAATGGTGACACTCCCAAACCTGCCAAATTCACATCCATTTTTAAGTTAGTTTATGAAGAAATTTGAGTGGTTTGAAACTTCCAGGAATGTTTGGACAACACTCAGGGACAGGGTGGGATTGCTGGGGTCTCTGTGCAGGGCCAGGGGTTGGATCAATGATCCCTGTGGATCTCTCCACCTCAGGATATTCCACAATTCCCGGGGACTGCTGACTGCAGTGAAGAAGCCCCAATTCCCTATGGATAGAGCTGGAAGGAATTTGTAAAACATCTCAAACCAGGAGGGCACATTTGCAATGCAGCTGATTTGTTCCACTGCAAAACCTGAAAGTAGAGAATAATTCTGACATTTCATTACATTACACAGATCCACTGGTCATGGAAACCCTGGGCTGCCCTCCAGTGCAAGCACTGAAGCATCACCGACTCCTCTAATTTTTTTTTTTTTTAAAAAAGCATTAATAGCATTTCTCCTCCCATTAAAAATCATTGAGATCACGACCTGGTTGACTTTCCATAGTAATCCATAACATAAACTAAAATCTCATTGAAGAGATGTCTCTGTAGTATAAAACTTGATTTTTAGACAAATCATCCATGACTGATCTTGAACAGGAAAGGAGTGGGAACAGGTGGTTAGACTAGAGGCAGGAAATGAGGCCTCGCTTCTCCTCTCAGCTCTCACTGATTCACTGAGGATTCAAGA
The DNA here is from genome assembly GCA_013397155.1 of Irena cyanogastra. Classification (NCBI taxonomy): domain Eukaryota; kingdom Metazoa; phylum Chordata; class Aves; order Passeriformes; family Irenidae; genus Irena; species Irena cyanogastra. The sequence continues at coordinate 128,000 of VWZV01005857.1, read as the reverse complement.
AGGTGTGATAGGCTCTCACTGCAATTGTAAGAGCACCTATTTGCATCTTTCCATACCCAAATACCTTTAAAGAAAGTCACCACCTTCATTTTAATTCTCTACAGTTCATAGATGAGGAGGTTTGTACAATTCCAGCCTCAGCACCAAGCAAAAGGCAAGATTAAAATGGAAAATGAATCTCCAATCAAGCTAAGAATATTTTAAAACTGCCTCATTCTTATTTGTGCTACATGTGCCAGGAATTTATTTTAAAAATATTTAAGTGTTAGTAGATTTATTTTTGCTCAATCTGTTTAATATTTTACTGTATTTCTATTATGCCAAAACAACTTTGGGTACGCCTGGGATGTTCTTGTAACAGCAAGTTTAGTTGTAGCAAACAAAAGACCTGGATTCATCCACAAATAAAAGAGTTGTTCAGGGATTTTAAGATTTGTTTGGAGGAAGATATTCTTTAAAATGTTTGCCTGCATAGCAAGAGGTGAGGAAAAATCTGAGTTAATAAGTGATGAGCTTCCAGAACTCCAGGAAAAGGAAGAGGGTGAAAGCAGAGCCAGCATGGACAGAATGGAATCCCAAAAACTTTCACACGAGATCTGGCTCCAGCTTCATCTTCACAGCAGTTTGTTAAACCTTCAAAATTTACTCTAGAGGGAAATATTCCTCTATAAATAAACTACAGCCTCACAAATAAAGGAGATTATATGATTTATAATGGGGTTGTCTATTTGATCTGGTGTTATTTTTAAAAGACAGAAATGTTTTTTCAGTCAGCTTGACTGTGCATCAACTTCTGCTCAGAGCACAGGAACCATATCTGGAGCAGGTGGGAGCTTTGCAGCACAACTTCCAAAAGGAAAAAAGGAAATCAAATGCTTCCCTGACATGTGGAATAGATAAGAATGAACAAAAGCAACTGCCCCAAGTAGACAGGATAAGATGGTAAAAGGTGACACGAGCTGGTGGGAGGGGATGGGATACGAAATATGGAATTAAAAATAGAATTACATTTTCCTCCTGGCAATACACAAACAACACTAAGTGCCCTTCATAAATTTTCCCATTGTTGCTGCGAGTGGGAGGCCCATAAATCACCCTGGGAATGGGGCTGGCACGTGTAAAAAGCCAAGTGGGCTGAGTGTGTGTCAATAAGTTCCAGCAGCTCCACCATCCCTGGACAGGATGGAGGGGAAATGGATCACGAGGCTTTGCTGTGCCTAAAAGCTTGGTCTGCTCTGCAACAACTTTCATAAAAGAGCTCTCTGCCAGCAAGCCCAACAGCACTCACCAGTATTGGATTTTGTGGGTGATTTAATGCTTTACCTGCTGTGCAAGGGGAGAGCTCTGCCTGCCCTTTTTCTCATCTCTAACAGGGAACAGGGACTTCAGCAGCTTTGGCATCTGAGGCACGAAGGACTTGACAGGATTCAGGTAGGAAGCAGCCAGGCTACCAATACCTGTTGGGAAAAAAAAATTAACACATGAAAAGAATTATTCTTCGGAGAAAGGGAAAAAAAACCTCAAAGCAGACTCAAAACCCTCTATAAAAAATTTTAAAAACTTTTTAGTCTAAGATGAATTCTGTGGTCAAAGAATTAGCCAAGGGAAAGCACTCTCTGACTTTTAGTGGCACTCAGGAGCTGCAGTGACTTCATCCCACATTTAGGAAGTTCCCTGAGCTGTAGGAGGGCCCTGACCTGCATCAGGAGAGTTTTGTGAGCTCACCAAGAGCCTTACCTGCATCAGGAGAGTTTTGTGGGCTGAAGAAGAGCCTTACCTGCATCAGGAGAGTGGTTCTGCTGCCCAGAGCCCGGCAGGGAGGTACGAGATGGACTAATGCCTCTACTGGAGTTTGTGGCACCTTGGGACACATCTTGCTGACTCTCCCATCGACCCTAGAGGGGAAAAAATGTGTTTTTCCAAGTTAGCACAACAGCAGGAGCACAGCAATCCTGACACAGCCTGCACAGCCCCTCTGCCAAGCTCAGAGTGCCAGAGCTGAGCAAAGACCCTTCCCCAGAGGTGCTTTTAGTTGGCAGACCCAGCCCTGCAAAGATAAGCACCCTCAGCATAAAGGCACAGAAAAAGTTCATTTCTAGACCTCACAGCTGTAGTATTTCACTCACTTGTGCTGCTGTGTTTTGGAAGCTGTGTGTGTTACAACCAGGTGAAAATAATACGGCTCTGTCCAGCCAAAATTCCTGAATATTCTGTGTATCTACTCAGCAGTAGTGGAAGCATTGACAGGAAAAAGGTGAGGACAGAGCTTTAAACAAGAAATACAAGACCTAAAGGCTGGATGTTTGTGCCTGGAGTCAGAGAAAGAAGGAGTTAAACAGATGAAGAGGAAGCAACTGTGGCACTGCAAAGTTTTCTGACAGCCTGGGAAAGAGAAAGCTGGAATATCCAAGCTGTGGATAGCAGGAGCCACAAAAAAAGATTAGGACAGGTTAGGGTTTTGACAGGGGTTTGGAAGGTGAAACAGGATTATTTTCAGCCCTACAAGAGCCTGATGCAGATGGGGAAGAAACAGAAGAAACAGAGAAAAGAGCAGATCCTTTGCCTTCCCAAGACCCCAGAGCTCTCTGCCTGGGTTTTCCCTTGGATCCCACACATGATTCTGCACACCAGGGCTGACTTCTCTTGCTTTTACACAGGTCCAGTGTGGTTTTGGAACTTTCCTCTCAAAGTCACAGCCAGAAACTGGCCCAGTGACAAAGCCTCTTGGCTAACAGAGAGAAACCCCGGGCCACTGTTTCGTATCAGCCTGTGAATGTCAAGAATCTGTGTGTCCAAATCCATTTTTTATTAATTCTCTCATCTTGCTAGGTAAAATAATTTATAAATTTGCCTGCAATGATTACTCCAAGTGACTGGCCAGGGTGTGTCTCTGCTGGAAGTTTCATGTGGAGGCAGGACAGGGCTTGGTTTTGCTTCACCAAACTGAGTGTGCAGAGCTGGAAGGGAAACCAAAATTCCATGGGGTTCTCCTGAAAACATCTGAGGGAGGCACACATGGAAAAACACACTGCCAAAGCAGCTCCTTCTCATTTATCTAATTTATAGGAGACCTGAAGGCAACTCAACACCCATTTATGAGCCTATGGGTCAAAAAAGTCCAGGCTCAGACTCTTCAAGAAGTCTCAGGGTGTTGTGGGAAAGTGTTGTCCTGTTCAGGTGGCAAAATGTTCTCAGCATGAGCTTGCAAAGCCTCACCTTTCCACAATCAGAGGTTGCAAGGACAGGATGGTGCAGCCAAACTGATAAAAACTGAAGTCTAATCCCATTTTTTTGGGGGGTAAAGAGTTTTGCTATGGTTGGTGCAAAATCTGGTTTTTATTGCACACCTGAATTTTGTTTGTGTTTTGAAAGACATAACAGAAAATAAATACTTTCACAGTAAAAAGGTGCAGGAGTTACAAGGGATGGAAGGACCTGCTGCATCCTAGACCATAAGTTTCATGTATTATTTCCTGGAGGAAGAGGGGGAAAATGTGCTTTTTCAAGAAGCTCCCCACTGCTGGATGCAAGGAATTAATCTGACCTTGAACATAAAAATAATGACAGGCAGCCAAACTAATCTTAACTGGAACCTGAAGTCATGAATGTTTCACAAATAATAAATAAGCCAGGATAGGAGGAATAGATTTCTCCACTGGGCTGAAGGTCACAGTGAGCAGCCCAGGGCAAGAATCATTTCCATTTGGATCCATAAGTCAGCCCCAGGGAAGCTCTCCTGCTTTGAATAGCAAGTAACCTCACTTGGGCAGAGCAGCACCTGTCCTCAGCCCTCCTGCTCCAGCTGCAGCCAGTGCTGCAGCTGGGAACACAAATTTGGGATAACTGATGGGTGTCTGAGGCCACTGAGGCAGCCTGGAGCAGCAGGGTTTGTTTATTCTGCTGGTTTTGGGGACTTTGGTGTTTAAGCCCTTCTTGAAAGCCTCCTGCTCTGCCCATGCCTTAAGCCTCCAATTCCAGCAGCATCTCTGACCTGCCACTCATTTATGTCTCACACACATCCAAGAGTCACGTCTGAGGCTGGAAAATTCCAAAAAATGCTTCTTTGAAACCATTTTTCCTGTTCCTCATCCCCAAACTCTTTTTTTTTTTTTTTTTTTGCTTTCGTGTTTCTATTAGCGCAGATTTCTCTCGGGTGGCCTTTATCATTAATAAAAAATAGAAGACTCAAACCAAATAGCACAAGACTCAAAATAATCTTGGTTTGTTGCCTCCTGGCCTAGTCTGCCATCAGCCTGGTCAGTGCTGGCACTGGATTAGGAAAAAGAGCTATGGAAGAGTGGAAAGCATCTGAAAGGTTCATTTTTGGAGAATATAAAGCTTGATGAGTGATCCTTTTGGATCTTGAGATAGTGATTCACTGAAAGACAAATGGATCAAGGTGACACATCTTGAGCCAAGCCCAAGTGCTTCTGGAGCCCATAGAAAAAGAAGAAACAAAAAGAATATTACAAATACTCAAGAGTATTGTAGCTTACTAGAACAGGGACTCAGTGCAGGTAAAGAGCAACTAAATAATTTTCTGAGTCATGATCTGTTGAGTCAGAAGTGCCCTTCACTGACTGCTCCAAGAGAAAAATGATTTCAAGCAGTGTCTTGACTTTGGGAAATGCTGAAAAAACAGAGTAGGTAAGAAGCAGCAGAACGTTTCAGCAGCAGAATATTTCAGAATATTCATCCTGCACAGAAAGAATGGCAGCATTTGATGACTTTTTCTGTAGGAAGAGGCTTTTTTCTTAGGATCTTTCAGAAATTTTGCTTCAGCCTTGGTATTATGGACGACTACATTTTCTAAGTAATTTTAAGTATTTTGCCAGGCGAAATAAAGTGAAGGTCCTGAGAACAGGAATGAGAAATGGATTTGTGTGCTTCTTTACTTAAGGCATGTTGGGTTTTTGAACTGCACTTGCTTTGGAGAGAGTGCAGAGATCAGAGTTTTAGCCTGAAGGTCACATTTGGGACCCTCAACTCTGAGATGACAACAAATCACCAAAATTAGATTAGTCAGGGCAACGGGTGGAGAAACATTTGGAAAAGAAAATACTGGAGAAACATTTGGAAAAGAAAATACTGGAGACAACTGGAAGTGTCAACTGCTGTGTGGAGGGAAAAGGTAATTCATGAATGATTTTACTAAGCTGGATTGAAAGACAATCCATGTCAATCTCAGTAAAATAAAAATAAAAAGAATTATTAACTATATTAACTTGATGAAGTTCCCAAGTTTCCCATCTGGATGTCATCCAGCACTCTCCTGTGTTGCTTTGTGCATGCAACATTACAAGTTTTAGTCTATTCTTCTTATTATTATTTAAGTGCTGTGAATCTTTTCTCTCTCAAGAAGGGTGGTGAGAGAAATAGAGGAAGCTTATAAATCATTTGCCCAGAGGAGTCATCATTTAATGAATATATTTGCTCTCTGCCAAGTGACCAAACAGAGGTCAAGTGATTTAATTTAACAAATCCAAGTAGCCACCAGAAGCATGCACGTCCCTTGATGTGTTTTAGTGCAGAGCTGTTTATAAAAGTGGTTTATTTTTACAAAACCTTCTCTTTCTTCTCCTCTGCCTTCCCTTCTTTCACGCATCCTCCATGAAAAACCCCAGGGAATTGATTTCATGCACAAAACCTTTAGGGCAGGTAGGGATGATCACTACCTAAGTCATCTGGAGGCTTTACCTGACAAATCTTTCCTTGAAGTTGACAGACCATTAAAATGCAGCCACTGGGTAAGAGAAATGAATAGTTCTTGTGTTTTATTATTTCAGCAGCTCAGAAAAGGCTTAGGGAAAGGTGACCATGGAGCACTGGGACACAAGCAAACAGCTGGGACACACAGCTGGGACAAAAGGCACTTGTTCTCATGAACAGCAGGATTATTCAAGTTCCAGCTACACGGTATCAATTTGCTGAAAAAAATTTCTCTGGTTCCCAGAAAAACTCGAAGATTGAATGGCACCATGTTGTCTTACTTGGATTTTGAGCTGGAGATACTGGGCCTTTGGGAAAGGAAGGACAACTGTCCAAGACAAAATGGTTCTTGTCACAGGTGTTTTAAGAGCAACTGGTGATATTTTTCATCAATATGTGATTTAGTCTGATCTGTAAAACACCTCAGAGGTGCCTTCCATTCACTGTGCCTCTGATTCATCCAGTTTAGTCAACTCAGTTTTTAAATTCAGTGTCCAACTGAATTAAATTAAATTAAATTTCCAGCAAAAGCCCCCTTGAACGTGAAAATTCACCTCCTGTATTTGATATCAAGACTAAGACACTCAATACCCCTGCACCACTTGATATGCAAGGAGAAATCAAACTCATCTCACTCTCCCCTAACCACATCTGCAGTGACAACAGGAATAAAAATTGCATTTTTCTCATTTAAGCAAACACACAGAACCTAGAGATGAGGCCATGTGCAGTCCTGCTGACAGTATGGAAGTCCATAAAACTCTTCTGAAGTAAATTCAGAAATTAAAAATTCCCAGTGGCAATTTAAATATTTCCCAGGAATGCACAGCTCAGTGTGAGTCATCCTGCTCCCTGGAATCTCTCTGTGCTGTCAGCACACTGGGATATGCTTTCAGGTGTTTTTTTCCCCCAAAATGTGCCAATCCCACACCTCTGCTCCAGCCCTGGAGAAGGACTTTCCCAGCTCTTCAGGAGGATGTGACCACCCATTCACTGTTGTGTTTTTACTACCAAAGTCTGCAAAATGAATCCATGCCTTAATTCTTGAAATTCCTGAGCTGCCTGTTGCAGTTGCATTGACACCATCTTTAATTCTTACTTCAACTTATATAATATTCTTGTTCAATTGTTTAATACCCCATATTTAATTTTTTTTAACAGGGGAATGAGCCCTGGCTCTTCTGAGTGCTGGAGAATGGAGTGGCATCCACATCCCAAACTTTACCAGCATGGATGGTGCTTGACACAGAGGAATGAGACTCAGGAGCCCTTTCCACATTGCTAAAAACCCACAGTAAAGGCAGCAGGGATGCAAGGAACAACAATTAGAGAGAGAAATACAGAAATGGAATAAAAGTTAAGGAAAGGAATGTTCTGGAATGTGCCAAGGGTTTCCATCAATATACTGCACCCAGTTCAGGTGTTCTTACTGTCCTGTGACTGCTTCTTCCTGTGATCCATTAAATCACTTGTTTGGGGTTATCTTATTATAATAAACAACACCCAAATCCTGGTAAAATGACAATAAAATAACAATCCACGACTGCTGGAGAAGACTTCTTTGCACCAAGTTTCTCACCAAGGGACAAACGCATCCAGCTTAGCCAAAACTCTGCCTATCAAGCTATTCTCAGGTCCTTTATGCTAAAATGGACAGGACTGACCTCACCAGTGAGCTTTGTGATGCCCGTGTGCTACAGGGACATTAAGGATTTGTTAAATGTTTCATTGGGATTACAAAAGCTTTTGCTCATCTTCCTATTGGAACTGGATCACTGCATGACAGAGTTTGGGTTGGGAGGGTTTAAAGATCACCTAATTCCACCTCCCTGCCCTGGGCAGGGACACTTCCACTAAGCCAGGCTGTGCCAAGCCCTGTCCAAGGTGGCCTGGAACCAGAGATCCGTTCAAAACCAGGAATTCCCAGCTGGGGAGGCCCCACCTCCATGTCCTGAGGAACAAGTGCCTTGGATTGAAGCTCACTGCAAGCAAGGGGAGCAGCTCCACCACCTCAGCTCCACATTCCTGCAGCACAGAGTCTCTGTCAGCAACTACAGCCACGGCCAAGAGCTGCCAAACCTCATGCAAACCATTGCCAAAAGTTCCAGTTAACCAAAGCCTGGGAAAAGGGGTCATTCCTCTGAGAGCACGAACACAAAACTAAGGAAAAGCATGTTTTCCATTGGCCCAGTTATTATTTTAAAGTCATTTGTTCACAGAAATCAAGAGTTGCTCACACTGAACTACAAAAGCCATAAAGCCTGAGGAAGATCTGAGAGAAAGTCTCAATGTTTATCTCATCTCCAGGCTAATATTCACTGGCAGATATTTAGGTATTTGCTTGCTTTCATATCTATTTTTTTCAGCTGAGAGGGAGCTATTTCTGAAACGACTTCACCCTGTCCAAAAATCTGTGAGAAATGGCACTGAACAGCTCCAGCTCTGTAAGAACCCATCAGATGCACCCAAGGAGAAAAGTTCTCTCCTTTGTACCAGCTCACACTGCATTAATGACAGAATTTCAATGGAAAAACTCGTTTGCTCTGTGCTATGCAAATGAGGCACCACCAGCAGCACCTTCAAAGCAGGAAATAAAAGCGTGTGAGTGAGCAAAATCAACTTTATAGTGAGATAAAATTATTATCCCACTCATTAGGTGGACCTAATGCATTACCTCTGCTGGGACCTTTGGACTCTGAAACATGCAATGAGAGAAATCATTGAGGGGAAGGGAGGAGAAAAACAGAAATCATTAAGAATCCTAATCTTTAATTTTTGCTTTAAAAACCTTACAATATTGAAACACCCCGCAGTTCTCTCCAAACAGGAGTTGCTACAAACACTTTATCACCTGCACATATTTTAGCATTCTCTCCGTGGATCAGATGTAGCAGATTTAGCAACCAGTGCTGGAGCACTACATCAAAATTCTATTATTCTGTGCAACTGCATTATGCATTAAAATGCCTTGTCACCACCAGATTCTCCCCCTCAAAATGACTCCACGCTTGCTGGGCAGAATATCTATCAGGAGGAGATCCTTCAGGTGATCTAGGATTTGGAAAATAAGCTTAAATTTAATTTTTCACCTTTTAAAGAAATGCTTTGGGTCTACAGAGGTATTTTTAAGGGGTGAAATGGGCTGAATTATCACCCACCACAAGTTTAGGAGCACTGGGAGGTCAGGGACTTCCTTCACAGCCTTTATTCTGTCTAGAGGTGGACTTGAACTGACATACGGACCCAAACCTCTTCTCTTCTCCCAGAATTTTTCCCTCCACCCAGGTGAAAGCTCTGGAAGAGCTCTAAAGCTGGACAATGCTCCTGAGCATCCCACAGGGGCTGGGACAAGAGCTGGGAACTTCCCCAGAGAGGTCCAGAGGAGCACATGGAAACCTATTTCTGTCCCAAGGAGCACACGGGGGTGGCCCGTTTTTCACAGGTATTTCCCATTTCCCATTTCCCATTGCTCCTAAGCACTGGTAGAGTAATTTCCTGTTTTTCCCAGTTTTCCCAGGAGACCTGCAGATACTCACCCTGTTACTGCTCAGGTTATAAGGGGGGGCTAAATCCTGGCGGCTTGCAGAAAGCTGGAAGAGTTAAAAGAAGCAGAATTATTTCTTAACAAGAGCTTAAAAAAACTCATAACTTTGCCTCTTGACTAGCAGGGCTGAAAAGAAACAGTTTTGTGGTTAAAGCAGAATCAAAATGCAAGGAATTAAAGGTGAAAATTTAATTCTTGACCTGGGAGGAGCCAGAATTTGACATTAGTTTGATATCAGTCCTATCAAATGATTTATTTCCAAATTTTGGGTACCAGAAGTCTCATTTTTCTTGTGCACAACAGTGGTACAAAGCTTAAGTTCAGCATATACTTGTAACTTGTTTTCAGTCTCATTTTTCTTATGCACAACACTGGTATAAAGCTTAAGTTCAGCATATACTTGTAACTTGCTTTCAAACCTTCTAAAGAAAAAGAGGAAAAAAACCCCTTCAACTTGAAAAGGAAATGAAAAATCACCATTGTTCAGCGAAAAAAAAATAGCACAGAGAGGTCAAAAAGAAGGAAATTCATTGCTCTATTCCATGGCTCCAGGACCTGAGAGTGATGAGTGGAGCTGCTGGAGATGCCAGCAGGGAAAACTCACCCGATTCACGTTGGGGGAGCTCAGGCTCCTGCGGTAGAGTTTTCCTTTTCCCATCAGCTGCTCCTTCACAGCAACTTCCTGGCAGTCACAGAGGGCAAAACAAAGAAAATAAGTGTATTTGGCAAGAATTAAAGCTCTGATCATCCCAGGATAGCTTTGTCTATCCAAGTAAAATGTTTCTAAGCTGCCTTGTGGCACTGTCTGTAAAGTTTACACAGCTAAAATTATGAATGGATAAATTTTAACATCTGGGATTTTGCTGATTGGCACGTGTAGGATTTTGCAGCCTTGATTCTAGGAGATGACAGAGATGCAAAGACTAAGACTCTCTTTCCTAGCTGAGCTCCTATTTTAATCCTTTAAACTAATTATAAATGACAGGGAACTTGCTTTCAATATTTAAAGTGTATCACACTTCCCCGTGAATTTATAGTGGGCAGGCACAAGCTCCAGCTTGTTTTGCATAACTTTTCTCTTTGTGCTTGCATAATTTATATACAGAAAAATTTTCAACAAATGTTTTTCTCTCCTGTATTCTTCCTGGTAAACAGATCTAGTACTTCAAATTAACCCAATCAATGTCTTTTTTTTATTGGCAGGATGGCTTTGGTGAATTCAAAGTGGAATGTGGGCAAAATGACAAAAATTCTACTGGCAACTGTAGAAACTATTGGTAAAGCTTCAGAAAGCAAAAGCTAAGGCCACACAACTCCTTTTCCTGAACCAGAATTAGCAATGAACAGCCTTAAAACCAAACCAAGCAGCCCAGAACTGTGCCCTGAGCAGGAACTCCCAGCCCCATCCGTGCTGGAGCTGAGCGAGGACATCTCTGCTCCCCTGGATCTTTGCCACAGGCCCAATTTGGGAGGCTGAGGTGTGCACTGGGGTGGTTTTTGGGGTTGTTTGGTAGTTTGTGTGCACTCAGGAGGACGTCTGGATTGCACACAGTGATCTCAGGGCACCCCCTGCTGCAGGCAGACCTGGCGCAGCCGGTCCAGGGTGAGGATGTTCTCCACGGCCAGGACACTCCGCAGGTACTTCTCAATGTAGGCTTCAGAGTCAGCTGAAGCTGCATCCTCCACGTTTGCTGCCATCCTGGCCAGTGCCTCCCGCTCCTCAGCCCCCTGAGCATCCTGGGGAGGCAAAAAGAGAGGGCAGCATTTTAAAATAAACTCAGAATCTCCCACATCGCTCCCAGGGAAAACGCATTTTTAAACCACACAGCACCGGTGCAGCACTGTTTGGCCTTAAGCTCGGGGGCAGATGAGAATCATGGAATAGTTTGGGGTGGAAGAGATCCTAAAACTCATCCCATCCCACCCCCTGCCATGAGCAGGAACACTTTCCACCATCCCAGGCTGCTCCAAGCCCTGTCCAACCTGGCCTTGGACATTTCCACAGATGGGGAGTCCAGAACTCCTCTGGGAAATCACTGCCTCACCACCCTTGGAGAAAAGGATTTCTTCCTAATATCTATTCTAAATTTCTTCCTAATATCTATTCTACATTTCTTTCTAATATCTATTCTAAATTTGTCCCTAATGTCTATTCTAGATTTCTTACTGATATCTATTCTAAATTTCTCCCTAATATCTATTCTAGATTTCTTCCTGATACCCAGTCTAACATTCTGATCCAAATAAACACCTTGTGCCAGGCAACCTGCACAGGTGCTCCTGCTACTGTCACAGACATCTCAAGCTGTACGTGGTTATTGTTTTGAGACTTTTTGGGTTCTTTCTGAGAGTCTCACAGCAAGACATTGCCATTAATTAGCAAAAGGGCTGCATTCAGATATTTCATAATTAAAAAGTGCTTGATCACATTTGGGGCGTTATCTAACCTGAGAGGAAAACAAAATTTCAAGTGAGCTTTTTTCAAGAAGAAAAAAAAATAGAACATTGCTTGAGAAGCATTTCAACACAGAGTGCAAAATGCAGCAGAACATAAAAGAGCTGGGCAGCAATCAGAGTTTTGGCTCTTCATGTGTTAATGTTTTCACAAGTGCTCTGATAGAGCATCTCTTTGGAAGGAAAGGATTAGCATCTAACTGGGAATATGCTCAGGAATCAAGAGTTGCATAAAGACATTACTGAGAAAAAGCCACTTTGTTATTTTTTTCCACAGATTCTCATGCTCCCTGCAGCAGGCACTTCACTTGCCCATTTTTCCTCCCTTTTTCCCCCCCTCTCTCTTCAAACTGCCTCTTCAAGGACCTGAGCAAATAGATGCTCGCTCAACAAAATACACAGTGACACTGATAAGACAAGAGGTTGCTGCTAAGTCACAGCACCTAAAGGAAAAGGCTCCATCTTTTACAAACCACAGTTGATGCTGGCAGCAGCAAGAGCCAGCATGCTTAAAATGAGGGGGGAAAGCATAAAATTAGAGGCTCTTGGCCAATTTAAGACACTGATTTCTTATTCACCTCTGGAATGTTTGAGACTATCTCAAAAGTGACACCACAGCCAGGGATGGAACTTCGGGGGGACATTCTTCTGAGGAAACTCTGTGCAAAACCCTGTGGGGAGGAAACACGAGGAAAACGTGGATTAACAGATTCCAGCTGAAATAAATGAGGAAAACGTGTATTAACAGATTCTAGTTGTGAATTAACAAATTCCAGCAGAAATAAATACAGTTCACAATGAAAGAAGCCCACACTCCAAAGTCTAACCAATAAATATGTAAGAGCCAAAGATTTCAACTTGGAAAAAACCATTTGCTTGCTTATTGTGGACACAGAGAAGGATCCACTTCCTTCCTTCCTTGCAAGGTGACTGTTTCACCAAGCATCAGCTGCTTTTAGAGGAGCTTTTTTTTTCCTGACAGAGCCCTAGGTGACTTGTCTTGAATATTGACAAGTACAGACATTAAATTCTTGACCAAAGAGATCGTTATGAAGAATGATTTAAGGGGCATGGTCATTGTTTATGCTGACTTGGCGCCTTGCAGGGTTAAGAACTGGACTGTTGAATTAATGCAGAGATGAGTCATTCAAAGATGCTGCTGAGACAAACTCCCAGGAAAGGTTATTGACGGGGGTTTTTAGAAAAACAGGAAGAAAGCCAAAGATTCTGTGTCGAATGAAAGTAAAAAACGGCACTGACTAAATCTGTAGAAACCAGAATTGACGAAGACTTCACCCGATTGTGATTATTGGCATCTTCAATTGATCTGTTCAACACAGTCTCCCATCCCATATGACAGAAAATTCACTGTTCTTCCCTTGGTGAGAAAACTTTCTGCCCGAAGGAAGCACCAAGAACTGGGGTTCTACTTCCAGCACTGGGAGTTTGCCTACAGGGTTTCTGGGTGTGGCCACTCCTCTTCTCTTTGCTCTTGCTTCAGATTTTAACTACAGATGTGCAGCCAGAATAACAATCCAGGCTTTCTGCTTTGTCATTATCACTGCCAGGGGAGGCTGGATTCTCAGACAGTGCTGAACAAACTCCTTCCTCCCCCATCACTCTCAGGATTTATATTATTTTCAGGGCATGATGCTGCAAATGGAATGACAACTTCAGTGCCTGCATTTATCAAACACCCTGTTCTCACCTACACGTTACTGTAAGAACACCAGCTGGCAAACATAAAGGACCAAGAACGATTAATTCTGGTGAATTAACACAAGGGATCTCTCCTCCAACTATCCCTAGCTGATTTCTAAATACCTGGAGGTGTAAATACAAATGGTTAGCAGCAATGTGTGAACTTAACGCAGGGCTAGGGAAACACAAAAGTTCCTTTATGCAAAATATGAACTCCCAGATCACAAGAAATTAACTCTTCTTCTTTTTCCAATGAGAAAGCACTTAGTGGTTAAGAGAAAAATTAATTTCTCATATTTAGATGCCCTAAAAAAACAAGCTGTGTCATAATCCACAACATAAGGGATACCAGGAAAACGACCTGGCAGCTCAAAGCCTCGCTGGACGCCGCTGACCCAGCGCTTGCACCCGGGCTGAGATGGGGGGAGAGAGGAGGGAATGTGAGCCCTGGGAAGTGGGAAGGGCTGCAGGATCTGCACCTGTCTGCCATAGACGTTGACACAGATGCGCTTGCGCAGCACCAGCTGCATCTCTGCAGGGTGGCTGAGCTGGACAGTGGCTCTGACAATCAGGTAAACCCGCTCCTCTGCCGCCGTCCCCTTGCTGAGCTGGATGCAGTCGTGGACCGTGGAGTCCCACGAGGCTTCTGCTTTCACCTGCAAAAGGGGGGAAAAAAATTAAATGTATCCTCTAATAAGCATAATTAGATGTATAATTAACTGTAATTAATTAAGCATAATTAGCAAAAATACATAATACATAAATTTTGAGAGTCGGCTTCTCCGTTTCGCTCCCTGTGAAGAAAAAAATCCCCGCACTTTAGAAGAGGCCATTTAAAAATCAAGATCATTTTGCCAAATGAAGATGTTGGGATTAAAAATGCCAACTTGCTCAAACTCTGGAACATTTCCTCTTGAAAAAAGATCTTTGACTATCCAGGATCATTGCAAATAAATCATAAAATATGCAAAAGTGCAGGACCATTTGGCCTAATTTATTAAGATAAAATAGAGAGCAACAGAGATTGCAGTGGAAATCTTCCATCACACCACAAAAATTCTCCGGTCTGTATTTGAGAAATAACTTTCCTGAAGCCTTTCTAGCAACACAGCAAAAGCTGGAATTTTTCTTCTTGCATGTTAAAATGTAAGTATTACTGAAGATTTAAATAGTTTATCTTCAGGCCATAAGAAAAATGGCCTGGTAGTCAAATTTCCAGGCTCTAAATACAGATCAGGACAAAAAAAAATCCCTAACAGAACTACCAGGAATAAAGCTCTTCTGAAAACCAAAAATGTTTCAGAGAAAGGAACAAAATTGTAAGGAATAAAGTCAGTCAGAGATTCTAAACCTAATAGTAGAAATTATAAACCAACAATTGTAAAGTTGTGAAACTATGAGTTATGTGGCAAAATGGAGGATAATGAGTGTAACAATGCAGAGGTAAAAATGTTAACAATTAAGATTGGTTTTTCAGCTGGGGCTTTTGTACTCTAATTTGCTCAGGGGTTTGGCTTTGCTAAACACAAACTGAATCTCAGGTTTTTGGAATGTTTGGATTTGGATGAAGGAAGACCCTTGAGTTTTACTATTTCCCAAATCATGGTTATACTCCTAGTGAATATTCCTTGTAAACACAGCTGCCCACAGGAGAAACAAGTGCTGTATCATTTCTATGACATATCTGATGTATTATTTTCACATGTGGACATATAAAAAGAACAATAAAAAGACTAAAATTCCGTAGCCTGCAGCTTCCCTCACCTCACTGTCGTGATGCTTCACAATCTGCAGCTCAAAGAATTCCTCCTCCTCCTCTGCCACCAGAGTAGCATCCCAGCCTCCTGCCTCTGGGTCATCCAGGTTATCCTGGGAGCTGAAGTCATCAGCTGCAAACAGGAGGGGATGTGGAAGGGGAGGAAACACACAGCAATCCTTTTTAAACAACATCAGCAAGTCATGAATTCACAATTTCATCCCCAGCTCTCCACCTTGGCTACTTAAGACTTCACCTTAATTAAATTAAAGATGCATTGTTCCCCTTAAAAAAAAAAAAAATCCCTTTTCTATACAGAAAGTGTGCACAAAGATCTGGGGACACAGACTCAAATGTGCCTAATAAAGGGCAGGAATCTGCCCCTGTGGCAAACACCCCTTCCTTGCCCACAGGTGGATTTTCAGCCTGAGCTCATTTGGCATTAAGTATGTGGTGCTGTTAAGATAAGTTGCTGGTTGAACACGAGAGAACACAGTACGTTTAGATCACAATTAAACAAACCCTTAATCTGGGTTTTGAGAAGCTCAAGCTGTCCTGGCTGGAGTTCTTCTCCATGAATTATTAACCAGCTCTTCTCTGGATCCATGGATGTGCTGTCCCAGGTGGACAAACCCCCAGGGACAGAAGATCAGCCCAGGTCTCCTCACAACAGGCTGAGTGTCACCTCCCCTCCTCACCTGACACCTCTCATCCAAATGTTAACCCTCTTTTAAACATCCCATCAAGGATTTATTTAACTGATTGCTCCCTGGATTGCTTTGGGGCTGTCACCCTCTTTGTTCCAACTTCCCATCTTTGGTAAGAGCATGTGACAAATACATTGTTCAAACTGGATCTTGCATTGGGATGCATTGAAACATGGGATTATTAAAATCTATGGCTCCTTCCATACATAATATTGTTTATTTTGAAACATTAACCAATATGTTTCAGGAAAAAATGGGCGCTTCCCCATTTAATCCACCTGCCATTCCAGGCTTTTCTTAATTTCAAAAGCTTGCTTCAATTCTGAAACGTCACTGGCTGGACAAAGTTTATTTTCAAATTACTCTGCCATCTTAAGAACCACTTACCATTCAAGTCAAGGAATATAACAGGAATGTGAGTCTCCATACCAGCCACAGGAGTCCTAAAATACAAGGCAGGGACAATGGTGGCATTTAAAGTAACAGAGATTTACCCAGCACAGTCCCTGATGATTCAAACCCCCAGGACATTGCATTCAGTCTGCAATATTTAGCCAGACCATTGATAACCTTGGCAAACCTCTTTATTTTAATTTACTGCTGCAGGTTCCAAGAGACTCAAATAAATTAGTATTTCTTTTATATCAGCTCTCTTAGAATTATTATCTTCTTTGACCTCTGCTTTCTGAAGTGTTTTATCTCTCTTAAATGCCAATAGCAAAATTAAGTTTATTTACTGTGACACACACATTCATGAAATGCAAATGCCTTGACTTTAGTGATGGCAGGGAAAACGGGGAATCAGAGAAGCCAGTCTCAAAGTTTTTAAACTAACACTGATGCTGCCACTCCACACAGTTATTACTCTTTCTTACAAAACACACACTGAAGAGCCAAAACTGATGAATTTATAGTGAACAAGAGCAGGCTGGAGTCTTATGTCATATATAAAGTGCTTGAATCATACGGAACATTTCCTCTGGTGCAAACCAGATTCTTCCTGGAGCAAGTTTCCTGCAGCTCCACTGTTTTCAAACCTAATGAAACACATTCATGTGAAAGTTGATGTGTTTCCAACAAGAACTTGATATTTTTTTATGTTTTAGAAGCTCTGACAAACTTCAGCTTCAAACTCCATGACACTCAATTCCATCAATAAATACTTTTAGAGGCTTGCTCAGAGAAGATATTCAGGAAGTTGCAAGCAACTGAAGATGAGTTTGAGGTGAAACAACCCCAAATCCTTATCTGCAGTTGCTGCTCACAGCTGATCCAGCACAGCAGTCTCAGTCCAGTGCTCTCTACTATTTTTAATGTTCAGAAAATTACATGGAACACTTGCTGACTAAACAGAGCTTGTTCTCAAACCAGGAGTGCAACAAAATGCTCCTGGAGATGCAGTTTTATGATGAGAGGGCAGCCTTTTAAGTCAATGAACTAGGTAGTTAACATATTAGCTAATTTTTTTAAATGGCGAGTGCAGTGGTAATAAATATTGATTCCTTTTTTCAGAAGGTTATAATTACACCCTGATCAATAACAGTATCGTTTACCAAACAGCATTTCTGGATTTCAGAGACACAACCTGATAAAATAATTTAAGCAAGAGGCCTAATTTTAACAACATTGCTCATGCAGGGTACAGAGGCCAGATTGAGGAGAGAAAAAAAATGGCCCCAATCCAAAGCCAGGAATGGGCTGTGCACATCACTTTTACATCCCTCCTCTGGGAATGGATGTTCCTACCACTCTGCTGGAGCTCCAGGGATGCCACTGCCAGCAGAAGGAACCATCACAGCATTCCTTTCTTCCGTGAGGGTCAGCCTCATCTCCAAGAGCTGAGCCTCCCGATCCGCGTCGTCTTCGGTTTTATCTGCAAGTGTCAGCGTGGCAGTCAGGACAGTCAGGACAGCAGAGCAGCTCTGAGTGCCTCTGGCACGTGGCAGGGACTCTGTACCACCCAAGATAGAATAAACCCTGCTCTGCTCACAACCCAGCACACAAAGAAACACCCCAAAACAACAAACTATTTCATAACTTCACCCCCAATAAAGCAAATTACTGCTGAGTTCAGAGATCCAACTCTACATGAACATCTTTTCTAAATTTGACAATATAATAAGATAAAAAGTGTGTTCACATCTCTCAACCCTTTCCTATTATTACCTTGAACAGGATTTTCCTTACCAGGCTTCCCCACGAGTTTCTGCAGCTGCTGATCCAGGTACTCCTGGCGCTTTGTTAAGGCACAGAGCCACTTCCGACGAAGCCTCTCCAAGTCCCTGTCCTAAAAAGGGGAAAAAAACCAGATTATATATTGCCCCAGGAAAGCCAAGGTTTCCTGATTGTGGTTTGCACGTTTTCTCAACCCTTCTGCTCATCCTACAGCCAAGCAGAAGATAAAGATACATCCAAACCCTTCAACTTTCCACATCTTATTTGAAGTATTTTTGCTTGCCAGATCTTTTGCTTTTTTTCTGTACTACCCAGATGAAAAAAACCTCTTTGTTTTATACAATTCTTTGCCTCCAAACTACTCCAAAACTCACTAACCACTGGAGCTGGAAACCCCAGTCCTCACCACTCCTCTCAGTGTTTAGCAGCCTCATGTCACGAATCCATCCCTACCCTACCCCATTCCACTCTTATTGCATCTGCAAATGTGCCCTTAAAATGGCTTTTTTCAAGTGCTTATGTCCTTTAAAAAACCCCCAAAACACCTGAGTATCCTTAAGAACATTTTGTTCCTCCTCTAATATGCTTTAATCTGAAAACTTCTGCATTTGTAGGAGAGAATTTTAAATTCCTACCTGATAACTGTCCATTTCATCCTCTTCTTCCTAGGCCAAAACACAAAAAACCATGCCATTAATTTTTTTTTTTTTTGATAGCAGGAAACACACTGAATGCACGAAGTGTAACTATTTTAAGCAGTATTAACAGTCTTACATAAAAATAAAAGGCTGAGTTTAGCAATGGCATGGTCACATAATTAAAACACACCGACATCCTAAAGATCTGCTGCTATCATCTCATCTAAACACCAATCAGAACAATCCAATAAATATAATGGAAAAATTAACAGTCATGTTAACTATCAGAAGTCTTAATAATTGAAAGAATGTAGAATACAAGAAACAAACAGGAGAAACACCTTAAAACCTGTTGACCCTGGACAGCAAAGAAAAATGCTGTTTCACTGTTGCCATTATAATAACAAAAGACACTGACCCCAAAGCTGGTTTTGCAGAAAATCTATCTTTACTACAAGTACTACTTACTTTTATACACTGTTCCGATCCAAAAGGACCTGACTGGACACTTAATCAATACATTCTACTTGGTTGGTTAGTTAGCTTAACATCTTAGCACAAAGAGATAGAAAAAGGGAGAGAACAGCACCTGCAGGTTGTTTAGACTAGAAGTTATCATATGTAGGCTAGAAGTTCAGAGTCTCACAAGCAGAATCTGAGAAAGTTGGTTTTCTCAGTCTCTGACCAATTCGTGGGGACCACATTTTACCTCTAAGGCTGAAATGTTACAGCAAGTGCTGAAAAATCAAAGTCTGGTATAGAATCCCAGAAGCCCAGGACTGTTAAGGTTGGAAAAGATTTTTAAGATCATCGAGTCCAACCATCAACCAGCACCACCACCACGGTCAGCACTGAACCCCAAGTGCCACATCAGGGCTGGACAACCCTTGCCACGAAGGAATTGTTCCAAATACCCAACCTGAACCTCCCCTGGCATAATTTAAGGCTGCTCCCTCTCATTCTGTCCCTGTTCCCTGGGAGAAATCCCAATCCCACCTGGCTGCTCCCTCCTGTCAGGGAATTCCAGAGAGGAAAAGTTCCCCTCAGAGCCTCCTTTTCTCCAGGCTGAGCCCCTTTCCCAGCTCCCTCAGCCCCTCCTGGTGCTCCAGCCCCTTCTCCAGCTCTGTCCCTTCCCTGGACAGGCTCCAGCCCCTCAGGGTCTCTTCTGCCACAAGGAGCCCAGAACTGCCCCCAAAAATTGATGTGTACAAATGATTGGAGGTAACTCTGCTGCAAAGGAGAAGAACTGTAAAAATCTACTGTAATTATGAGGCCATTAGAACAGCAGGCACACCAGGAGGGGCAATGCAGACTTTCAACCTTTTATTCCCATTATTTTCCAGCAGCAGACACCACCTTTAATTCTTGACCTTCATCCCAACTTGCAATGAGCACAACTGCCCCTCCTCACAGGGAATGGAGAAGGAATGAGGGCTCCAATCCTCGAGGAGTTATTACCTACCTGGTTAAGCAATAACGAGCCACCAGAGCCTACTTTTCTACCTTAACCATGAAAGCAAAAACTTAGCTAAGCTAAAATTAAAAAGCCATAGAGAAGAGGCATTTCCTTAGTTCAAGGTCTTTAGAAAACCTTTCACATTCCAGAGATACCTGATTTACCTGAGATAAGAGAAATTATAATAAGGGGACTGAAACTCCAGGTGCTGATGTCTAAAGCCTATTGTAAGCAACAGGTCTCATAAAATCTGATTTTCAATGGCCCTTTCCCATGGGGGTTATCAGTGTCAGGTACAACTCAATGGTTTCCCTTTCTGAAGTTGAGTTGAAGTCTTTCTCCTTGATGGAATGCACTATTTTGGGGATTGCCAGCTCTGTGGGATAAGTCTAGAACTGGTCAGTGATCAGGAATTCACTGGGGAATAAATCAGGTGAGGCAGACAGGATGTTCCCCTGGGACTTGTCCCTACAAAACAGGCTGAAAGGGGCACTTGGAGGCTGTGGGTCAAGGAAAAACCAGAAGAATCAATCATGCTGTCCTAGGAGAGAAACTTGGTCCATTCAGGAGTTTCCTGGACTTATAGGAAGGAAATGTGGGATCAGGGGCTGCTGGGATGGAAAAGCTGCAGGGAGAGCCAGCAGGAGCATAATGGGGAATAACAGGAACAATCTGCCCAGGATGCTGCTGGAAAGGTGGGAAAAAATGCCCCTTTTTGTACTCCAGATACACAATGGGAAAGGACTGCCCTGGTTAGGAGACAACAGAAAATCCAAGTACTTCAGAGCTCAAAGGATTTTTTTTTTTTTGATTAAGCAAAAAAATGGGAGCAGCCAAGGATTGAATCACATGCTGTCAATAGGGTAAATACTTTGGGACATCTCCTACTTTTCCACTTAGCTGGCCTTGTCTCAAGCAGGGCAGCAAATCAAACATGTGCAGAGACCTGCTCTGCTGCGCCAGATTTTGGCTTTGCCAGCTCCAGGAGTCACTGAATTCTCATTTATCTGTTGGGGGGAAAAGTCAAAGTGCATCAGAAACTCACAGGAGCACTGCAAGAAGACAATCCCTAAAAAGAGAGGGATACACACGAGGTGCAGTGTGTATGAAATTGTCAAACAACTGCCCAACATCTCCTGTGGGCCACAAGTGCTTCACGGAATTTTAACACCTGGAATTGGGCACTATTTAAATATATGTTACACTGATTTATTTTACTTTGAATTTTTAATTTGAATACTTAGTTAATACTGCTTTCCATCTCTGATATTTGAAGTAAAATCTACAGGAAAAACTCCTAATGGATTTTAGGAATACTTGCATTTTCTTTTCTTCTTCGAGTGTTGTTAAGGCTGTGCTGCTTTCAAAGATGGGAAAAAAACCCCAACCAAAACCAGAAGAGACACAAAACATCTTACAAGTGTTATTTTTGCCATGGAAAATGATTCCCTTTATGCTTTCTGGCCCTTGGAAACAGATGACAGTAAATATTCAGAGTTTTACCTGATAATTTTGTGACTTGACATGTTTTATTTGAACACAGCCAACTCCAACAGATAATATGGATTCCTCCATCAGTGGCAAGGTCCCAGATTCCTGCACAGATTTCACTTCAACCTGGATTCGTCGAGACTGCCCCTGTCCAAAAAAGAACAATTTGAAATGCTTGTATGAAAAAAAATTAATATAAAGTGCTGAAAGTTTAATTCCAGAGAGACCTCTACTGGCAGCCATTGGCAAGGAGTATTATATTTTTCTTTTAGGAACAACAAAGTGCTGCAATCCCAATGACCAAGTGCTCAAAAGATCCCCCTCCTGTACCAAGGATTTATATTTACAGGATTTATGGATTTACAGAGAAAAAATAAAAAGTGCAGCATTCAGCAGCTCCCCAGAGTTTACTTTTCTGGAGGATTTTCAAACATACCCTCATAGGATTTTATTTTTAATACTTTTGAAGGCAGAAAATGGGATCTTCTTCCCACCTACAAAAGAGGAGAGCCAATAGTCTAATTTGGTGAGCTACTGTAATTTCAGTGAACTTTTTCTGACTCTGCTGTCCTTGGCTGAAAATTCTGACCCACTGATGGTATCAGTGCAGCAAAGCAACTGCTCTTTAGTAAAACTGTAAGGGGAAAAAAAAGTAAATAAAAAAAAGAAAATTAAAATAAAAATCAAAGGAGTTGGTGAGGTCAGAGGAGAAGCCAGTATGTAACTTTTACTGATTCCTCCTGTTCTTTGGGCAGCAGCTTATCAATAGCTCATCATTAAAAAATGTGAGCTGTTCAGTTAAGCATTAACAATTTAAAGCAGGTAGAATTCAAAGAACAAAGGAGTGTTTGGCTGGAAGGATCAAATAAAAGGGAACTCTGGACCTCTAAAAAATAATGAAGTTCAGTGGAGGCTGGTGTCCCTTCTGCCAGGTGCTGGCACAGGACAGAGCAAAAAGGTTTCAGAGAGGGCTTTGATCACCTTTAAGCTGAGTTTTGCTCTGTCTCCCACTTTACATCAGTCTTCCACAACATCACATTTTGCACCTAAGCTTGATGCTTCCCTGGACACCTTGGCCACCCAAAGCAAAGCTCCCCAGGTGACAGCTGGAATCCTGCCCGTGCCATCTCTCTTAGGCTGGAAATGGGGGTGTGTATTCTATTTCCACCTTTTAGAGGTGGGGCAGTTATCTTCTGTCAATTGGGCAGTTTTTCTCTATCTCTTCCATAACCAATCCTCCCTCTGGGAGGTATCTTCTGTTAATGGGCCACTGAATGTCCCTGCATGACTGATAAAATTCCATCATCCATTGGGAGAGGCTCCGCCCAGGGGAAGGAGCCAAGAATTCCTACCTGGATAGAATCTGACATTTGCAACACCACAGCAGCCTTTTCCCACTGCATTCCCAGAGGAGCAGCTTTCTTCTCCACTGCATTCCCAGAGGAAGCCCAGGCCCATCTCCAGCAGCACTGGAGCTTCAGAGGAAAACTCCACCCTTGTCCAGGATCCCTGCTCCACCAGAGCCACCCCTGGCACTTGAGGAGGGCTGAGCCACCACTGAATGGCACTGCCACCAACACCCTGACCCACAGGGTGACACTGACTCTGTCAGTGTTGTTTTGTATTACTGCATTGGCTTTTTTTTTTTTCATTTTCTTCCCTAACAAAGAACTGTTATTCCTGCTCCCGTATCTTTGCCTGAGAGCCCCTTAATTTCAAAATTATAATAATTCATAGGGAGGGGGTTTACATGTTCCATTTCAGGGGAGGCTCCTGCCTCCCCTAGCAGACACCTGTCTGTTCAAACCAAGACACCACCTCACCTGTCTGAGCTGGAAGATGCCTCCTGTGCTGACGTCCTTGGCAGGGGTCACCTCCACTGGGCAGTACTCCCCATTCTCATTCAGCTCCAGGATCTGAACCCACAGCTCCACTTTGCGGGTCACCTCACTCCACCTGCAGAACAAGTCACATACTGGCTTGTTTCTACTCCTTGGTTGGGTTTTTCCCCACACAGGAAAAGGAATTAAAACATCAAAACACTGAGCTCAGAGTGCAGACTGAAGCAGCAACAACTGCTGCAATAAATGCACCATTTGTGAGCACACAGGTACCAGCTGTGCAGAGCTTCTAAATTTTCCTGACAGCTATTTTAGTCAAACATCAGAAATAAGCCTTTTCCTGAATCCAATACAAACTCCAGTTCCACATTTAAGCTCTGGTCTCAACTCCTGCCAAAGAATCCCAGCGTTGTCAGGGCAATCAGATTGAGATGGAAGACAGAAGAATGAAATATGACATTGTCTCACAAGCTCTCAACATTCAGAGCACTTTCCTGACCTCCTTCACATCACTGCCTTCTCTCCAACTCTTCCCAGAGCTTAATGAGAAACAGCCATTTTTGCAGAACTTCAAAATTAAAAAGGATAGAGGTGCTCACTACTTAGCTATCAAACATAACTCACTATTTTAGAGCATCCTTTTCCTCTTTTGCCATATTTCCCTGACTTTTATTATAAATTCCCTTATATGCAGCTTAATAGTCAACATAAACTTAAGCTGCAAGTAAACAGAGAAGTAACTGTCAATACATTAAAATACAGAGCTGCCTTCTAATTGAAGAGGCAAAACAATTCACATTTAAGAAAAGGCTACTACAAGATTACTTTGGAGACAATAAATGATGCCAACAAACAAACACCCCCTTGCAGTCTGAATTACCATAATACTGCACATTTATCCAAATTGAGGTAATAAGGAATAAAACTTTTCCAGTGGAAGGATTACAGGGATGGCATTTCCTGGCCAGGAATGAATTGGAGTCATCCAGTGGCCTTCAGTTCAAAATTCGACTCCTCCAAACCTGCTTCAAAACCGGGCAGCTCAGATGGTGATTTTTTCTCAAATTCTAAACCAAAAGTGTGTTTTCCACATTTACCTGTCTCGAAGGCTGCGTGTTTTGGCTTGAATTATTCCCAAATCCCACAGGGCTGGGTTCTTGCGGTCACCGCTCTGCTTGTGTCCATAAACTTCAATGGCCAAAGCACCATCATAGAGATGTTCCATGAAGTCTTCAGAAATATTCACAGAAACCTCCTGGAAGGGAAAAATCAGCTGGTAACTACATGTCTTTAATAAAAGCATTTAGTAAAATCCCCTTGGTTCCCAAGACACAGTCCAGGGGAAAGGAAGTGTCGCCTCAGTTTGTAAAATCAGGAGGCAGGTCAAAGGTATGTGATTTTCCGAAGATTAAAGTCTATAAGGACCTGAAAAATGACCAGAGGCTGTTGCAATGGCTCAGAAAAAAAATCAAAGCATATGTTGTAATGTTCAGAATGAGAAAATTAAAACTCATCCGAAGGTGTTACATCCATTTCACAAATGGTAAGAGGAATAAATTGCCCAGTGTGATGAGAAGTGAGAGAACACAATGACAGCTGGGGTGATTTGGCTGAGATTCACCCAAGCTGGCTCTAGATGTCTCTATAAAAGCTGCCTCTGCTCAGCTGCTCCAAAGGCAGTGGGAAGAAAGAGTCTGCCCAAAATAGTCTGTTCTGACCTCTAACAACCCAACTTCAGCATCTACAGCAGCCCCATGTCCCAGAACTGGGACATTTCTCTTCATTTCATCAAAGTTTAGAGTGATCAGCTCAGTTACGGACATCAAATATCCTCAGATAAATACCCCTCATCCACAGTGAATTTTACTATGGATAAATTCCAATATAAATTTCTCTGATGAACTGATATTTTCCTTTATTAACCCACTTCACCTTCAGAAATTTTTGTACAAATGATCAGTGTAGAAGAACCAACTTAAATGGACTCTGAAGACATTTGAGCTCTTATTAGTGTATCAACATAATGAAATTAAAAATGGAATTAGGGCATCATGAAATAAAATGTGAGAAAAGAGGCAGATAAAACTGCTCCACGAACTGAACCTCCTTTTTTTTTGCCTGCCTTACAGTTTAATTAGTAAAACAGAGAAAGAAATTACATTGCAGTGGTCGAAGACAACCATGCACCGTGGCTCCTTGCTGATGGAAGACTGGGAAGGATCCACCTCAGGTGCAACAATAACTGGCTCCACTTGATCCCAGAATGTGTATTTGCAGAACACAAAGTTGGACAGGTGCTGTGGCAAACCTGTAGCTTGAAGTATTTTAATCTGGAAAGGAGGTGAGAAAGAAATGAAAAGCACTCATTCATCAGGGATGGAATTAAAAACATCACCTGGCAGAATAATGTTCCACTGTGAAGGATAAAAGAGATAAGAAGAGCAAACCAGAAACAATTTAGCAAATAAAATTTCTGCACTGATACTCCAATATTAGAGACAATGTCTGGAGTGCAGCAGCTGAAGACAGTCACTAGATGTCACCAGGCTCATATTTCCTGGAAGGGACATTCTGCTCGATTTTTAATGGTCAAGTGCACCAAACTCATTGCAATTGAAGAGGAATTCAACAAAAATCTCGTATTTACAGTGGCTCTTTCATGCTCCAAAAATCCTTGGTTTAAGATACTACTTGCTCTTTCTCTGTGATGCTGGAAATAACCCAAAATCAACCTCAAAGAATGCAAAATTAGCCTGTCCCCTCATCAAATCAAGGCCAAATAGAAACAAAATGTTGTGAATTCTCAGTCTGATCTAAACAAAGCCATCATATTCACCAAATATTTAATAAACTTTTATTCTCCATTTGTCAAATTAAGACCAAATGAGTTGGACTTCTGCAGCATGATTCTCATCACCAGGCAGGAATATTTTTTGCCAAAATGCCCCATCCTGCTTGTAAGCACTGGAGCTCTATGGGACAGGATAAAAAGTGGGGAAAAAAAAGAGCACAATTTCTCCCAAATTGTTCATATGGTCCAGAAGTCAGCAAGGCTGGGGACCACTCCCTCTAATGCTTTTTGCCTTTCTTTTCTTACCTGTAGCTTGAAGTTTTACTATCACAGAACTGCCAGTAAATACTTCTATTAATTTTCTTTTTATTACTAACAGTAATAAACACATTGTACATATTTTACAAAATATTTAATATTTAGAGAAATAAATACTGAGAGAAACAGAAATATTAAGAGATAAAGATTCCTAGAATGATGGGAGTTCATCAGATTCTGTGGAACACTTCTTGAATTGGATATTGCAGTGTCAATCCTACTACAAAGATCCTCCCTGAATTCCAAGAAAATTCCTGGGGTGACCTTTTGGCATATTAATGCAATTAATGAAAGGAACAAGCCCCAACTAATTATCTTGTGTTACTTCAGCCATTCCAGAAACAAAATGAGGTTACAGAGAGACATCCAACGTCCAGAAGCCAAGGATTTCTTTCTGACTCAGGATGGGAAGAGAAAAGGTTGCTCAGAGGTTGGGATGCACCTGAACTCACCCTGCAGACGAGTTTTCTCTCCTGGATGTCATTTTCATTTGAGCAGTCAGGACTGTCCTCACCTCCCACCAGCCTGTCATCGATCTCGCCGCTCACTCGAACAACTTCGACGTGGAGACGACCTGAAACCTGGCAGGACAGGAGTCAGAATTATTTCTGTGCCAGAAAACAGACAGGTTCCCCCCTCCCAGTCTGCAGGCAGCCAATATTTTATTTCTTCTTGCACTGCTCTTGCACTCTGCATTTGTTGCACCACGTGAAGAATGCTTCGGAGCAGGAATCAAAAAGCCTTTGTTGCAAAAACCATAAAGAAATCAGACACTGGGGTGACTTGGGGAACAATCTCACATACAAACCAGTCTCTGGAGGGTCTGCAAAGTGCACACATGATGCAGAGCATGGAGAATGTGGTCTGGTGTGCTCTGCTGCTTTTGAAGCTGTTCTTATAGAATATATTTCAGAAGCTATTTTCTTGCTGGCAGGCAGTGAAACCAGTGGAGCTATAGCTCATCCTAAGGACTTGTTTTGGGCTATTTCCCTCAGGAAGGTGCTCAGGAAGCTTTCTCCTTTCACAATCACCTTGCTGGGATTCAGAGCTGTCTGAAAACTCCAGTAAAATATTATGGGATTTACACAATTCCACAGTTAGAGAAGAACTTGTGCACGTGAAACTGGAAATTATCTACTCCATGCTGGGAGTAAGATCCACAGGCTGTAATTAAACAGCTGAGTAAGGATAGATTATAAAAAATGACAAACCTCTCCCTTCTGATTGATGATTGGAACAGCATATTGAAGCTTCACATCATAGAACAGGCACTCAAGGAAAACATTGGCTACTCCAATAAGGCTGTGGTTCTCCTGCTCGTCGTAGAAGGGATCAGCTCTCCTGAAATATGCTCTCATTACCTGCAGGCAAATCCAGAGTCCTGTCAGGAAACCAAACCTCCCAGGAAACACCTTTCAGAGTGTTGCACAACCAGCCCAGTGAAAGAAAATGGGACTCAAGCAAGAGGCCAGATTAGATCACAAGAAGAATGGAAATGAATTTTACATTGGGTAAAGCCTGTCCTGAGCAAGAAATCCTTAACTTTGCCAGATTCCTGAACATTAACTGCTGTTGTGTTACCTGCTGCTTCCCATTGTGTGTGCTCCATTCCCTCACCAAACTATGCATGCAAGCAGGGATCAGAGTGACAAGATAAGGGTTAATAAAATGCTGAGGATGAATTCAGCACTAGGGAAAAGCAAAACCTCAGGGAAACTCCACTCTTTGCATATTCCCTCCCCACCTCCACCCAACAATCCTCCTGAAAATGTAACAGGAATGTGATTACAGGAGTACTTTTTACTTACTGGATTGTCTTCCTCACAGTCCTTCCACTCCTGGTAAAGGTCCCTCATATCCACCAGCCGATTCTCCAGCTTTTCCAGTGACCAGATCTGTTTGCCTTTCCCTTTCCTCCTCACCTGGATCGCGGGCTCGCTGAGAATTGCACCTCTCTGGAAACAATTAAAGGCATGCCAAGAAGGAATTCATGTCACAACTGGGAAAAAAGAGTTGAAAACTAACACAAACTTGAAAACATCTTTGGGAAAAGTCTGTTCTTTTTTTTTGTTCTGGATTGAAGAGCCAAGTCTAAGCGTGTCAGGCTCTGAGTTCAGCTGTCACAGTGTATTGGTGTTCACTTTAACTGGGAAGTCTAAGCACAGCTACAGGCACTGGTTTCCGTGGATTTTCACCTTGCATAAGTGTTAGAAATGGGAACATTTAAGCATTTCACAAATACCCTCAAGTTACAGCAGGCCTGGAGTTCCAGCTAAAATTACTACAGCCTGCAACTTCCAATTAGTGCAGACACTTAACCCCCTTTATCATCCTGTTTCTGCATGTGCCTTTGCCAGAAGACTGTGAGAAAAACTTCTAAAACAACTGACAAAAATTATAATCCTGGAATAAAATCCATCTACTGTACTAAGGACAGTCTAAGTATCCCCAAAATGCTGATTTGGCTTCAAGAAATAACACCAGCTTCAGTAGCCAGCCTGAGACATGGAAGCTTGGGTTCAGCTCCCTCCTTCCAAAATTTTTTAAGATGCCTGGGAACAAATAATCCAAATCCTCTCTGCTCCAGTTCCTCCCCCCACAATGGGGATGGCAGAATTTTCACAGCTCACTGGGATGATGTAAGGTCAAATGTCCACAAAGGGCTGGTAAACACTTGCAATAGATGTTACCCAACCTGCAGACTTTGTCACTCTGCAACAGCAGCAAGTGGGAACTTCAACACCAGGGGAAAGGTCTTGCACCAAAACATTTATCTTTTAAGGCATGTTATAAGATTTTCATAGTATAAAATAAGATAAGGATGCAGCAGAGACGTATTTAATGCACATCAGTGGAAAACTAATTCAACCATTACAGTCAGAGTAAAAGAAATCCGAACATTGAGGGCCAAAATTACTGAACAACCATTTAATTCAGTCAGGGTGACTGTACCTTGCTGTTGGCATTAAGGCTTGAAGCTGGGATCTGGAGGGTCACTTTGTACTCTGTCCTCTTGTCCAGCTCCTCTCCGATGAAATTGGCTTCTCTCACGTACAAGTTGGCTTTAACAATCTGCTCTCGCAGCTTCCTCAGGCTGTGGGTCAGCATCTCTTCTCTGGAAGAACAGGAGTGGCAAGGGGAGACAGGAAAAATCATGAGGTTTATGAAAAGCAAAACAAATGGATGAGGAGGCAACTGAGAGCTTGTGGATGAGGAATAAAGAGGGAAGGGATAGGTAACATTACAGTGGGGCTGCTACAAATACTGGGCGGGTGAGCCCCTCCAGAAAACCCAGGAGCAACCTCGTGTTCACAAGCCCTGGACTTTGCCTGAACTTGTGCAAAGGTTTGGACACTGCCCTAGACAACATCCTTGGGCCCAGCTCTGGGGCTCCCAACAGGACAAAGATGTGGAGAGAGTCCAGAGGAAACCATGGAGATGCTCCAGGGCTGGAGCCCCTCTGCTCTGGAGCCAGGCTGGGAGAGCTGGGGGTGCTCACCTGGAGAAGAGAAGGATCCAGGGAGACCTCAGAGCCCCTTCCAGTGCCTAAATGGACTCCAGGAGAGCTGGAGAGGGACTGGGGACAAGGCATGGAGGGACAGGACCCAGGGAATGGCTTCCCACTGCCAGAGGGCAGGATTAGATGGGATATTGGGAAGGAATTGTTGGCTGTGAGGGTGGTGAGGCCTGGCACAGGGTGCCCAGAGAAGCTGTGGCTGCCCCAGGGTGCCTGGAAGTGTCCAAGGCCAGGCTGGATGGGGTCTGGAGCAACCTGGGACCATGAGAGGTGTCCCTGCCCATGGCAGGGGATGGAACTGGAAGGGCTTTCAGCTCCCTTCACACCAAAATAATTTTATCATTTCTAACATAAAAATCAGGTGTATGAAATCACATTTCAACTGGGAAGCTGCCCCCCTCCCCCCCATCTATATGAATTTAGCAATATGAAAATTAGGATGCTGGATTTGGAGACTTCTCCATGCATCTGCTGAACAGGCAGCTATTGTGTGGCTCATTCCAGAGTTTCCCCACCACAGATGTGGATGTTCCAAGTCACAGAGAAAGGTTTATTCAGACATGACCCACTTGCACACTGGCCTTCCTGGCAAGTGTGAGAGTGGCAACTGTGCAGCCCAGGAATCTGGTGCCACAAAACATCTCAGGCACACAGCTAGCACCTTGTCAGGCTGTCTGAAAGATTTTTTACTTCTGAAGTTGCTTTTATTTCCATATACATTAGATCTGTATTTTTCATGACAATGACTTGATCGCACTCATTTATGTAGGGTTTCATCTTCCTCCTGCAGCTGCTCTTTTTGACAGCAATAGTGGAAAAGATTATTTTGGGGCTGAAGTAAATAACCTCAGTGCCATCACCCTGGAAGGGGCAGAGTGGGCAGTGATCCCTCTGTGGTTATTAAAAGATTTTTAAAATGATCTGGATTAAAATTCTTTGTATCATCCTCTTACTCCCTTTTTTTATTTGCACTTTTCTGCTTGCCAGAACCTGCCCAGGTCAGACAGCTGGATTTGAGTCAAGAGGAAAAACAATCTTCCAGCAGCTGAGTCATGCATGACCCATGAAAGAACAAATTCACACAGGAGCCTCAAAATCTCATCCAATCACCCCATCTTTAGTTACATTTGCTGCTGATCAGGATAGAGCTTCTCCTTAGTAACAAAGCATCATTTCTCATATTTTCTCCCATTTTAGGGCTGCTTATTCTGGAGGTGTTCAAGGCCAGGCAGGACGGGGCTTGAAGCAACCTGGGATAGTGGAAAGTGTTCTCCACATGGCAGAGGTGGAACTGGATGGTCTTTGAGGTCCCTTCCAACCCAGCCTGTTCTGTCACTCTGTGACTCTCAGATAAATATTTTGGCCGTGTCCTCCCCAAGCCGCGCCACGAGCACTCACAGAAATTCACCGCAACTTTGGCACAACGAAATTCTTGCCAAATTCACTGCAGAAATTTGACTGAATGCCCCCGAGGGTCCCAGTGGGGTACCCACCTCTCCTCTGCCCACTGCCTGAGGCGCTGCTGGGCGCTGGGGGAGTGGAAGGAGAACCTGTCCATGCTGCGGAAATGCTGCTTCTCGGGAGAGAGCCGCCGCCGCAGCTGCTCCAGCTCATGCTCATACATCAGCCTCTGCCTCTCCAGAGCTGACCTCTTCTCCTCCTCGTGCTGCTGCTCCAGGCTTTGCAGGATTGACTGCATCGGGTCTAGGGAGAATTTGAGAATAAACAAAGTACTGCAGTGAAACTCACGCTGAGGAGCGTCCTGGATGCGTGGTGTGAGCACAGGTATCAGGTAAAAAGAGAGAGACTCTGGTTTTGTTGCAGTGTGTATTTAAAAAGTGCTGCTGAATTCTGAAGCAAAACAAACATTTACAGGGCAGATGACTTAAGAGAATGAAGAAAAGGGAAAGACCAAGCTGAAATAAAAAAAATAAAAATCTTCCTGTTTCCCAAAATAATGTCATTCTAGGACAGCTACAGAAGACCACAAAAACTCAAAAACACAGTTCCAGAGACAGAAATCACTGCAGTTAATGCCTGAGCGAGACATAACACAAGAAAAATAAACAGCCAAGTGAAAACACTTTGATTTGAGACTGCAGGCTCCACCAGCATTCCACTTTTGGCTTTCCCCTCAGCAAGAACTGCCAAACCAAACAGTCTGCCATGGTTATTTTTCCCTCCTCAAGCACAAAAATGACTGGGATGAGTCATGCACAAGAAAAATTCTCCAAAAGGAAGTTACAAGGGGAAAAGTCTGTGGTTATCCTCATATTTTGTACACATTCCCAGTAATTTTTGTGCCTCCTTACCATTGCTACCAAGAGCTTTCATGGTGACTTCCATCTGGGCATATTCGTAGCTGAAGTTAATCTCACTGGACACCTCACTGGAATTGTCTCCATCTATATCCAGCTGCTCCACACTGTTACTGCACTTCATGGAGTTGTCCCGCTCCTCATCCTCATGATCTGCCTTCTTTTTCTTCTTTGGCAAATTCAGCCTTTAAGTAAGAGGAACATTTTTAGAGAACTATTAATTGCTCAGCTCTGAAACACAGGGTTGCTTTCAAATGTTGTTAAAATTCAGTAGAGCCTCCAAATCAGAGGATTTCTTGCCTTTCAAATTTTATTGATCTCCTGTGGGTGTAATTTTCCGCAGGGCAAAAACAGGAGCAGAAGGTAAACTAATTAATCCATTCTACATTCTCATAATTAAGTACCTCACACTACCAATAACACAGTTTAGATAATCATGACATTTTTTAGTCATTCCACATCCTAACAATTTAGAGGCAATAATGAAGTGATACCTCATATTTTTATGTGGGTTCTCCTTTTAAGCATAAAATAAAACGACATTTTAGATTATCATTCAAATCCACTGATTGCTGAGGTATTTCAGAAGGTTTTGAAGTACAATCTTGAACAGAAAACATCTACCAGTGATCCTGTCTGATACAGGAAGGTCACAGATATGGCTGGGACTACAGGGGACAGAGAGCACAATGACTTTGTAAAAACATTTAGCATTAAAAACCAGTCCAACTTCAGTATTGCTTTTATAATCCCCGCCTTTCTTCGTACCTTAAGCCAAAACAAAGTGGGTGTCAATTTCCAATCCCTTTAATAACTCTTGTTACCTGAAGAAGTGGTTGTTTCCCCACAGGATTCTGTCTCCATGGTGGAGCTGGATGGGACACACGACAGCAGAGCCGTTTACAAACGTCCTGTGAAAAGGCAAAAATCTAAAGTAAATATATTTATATGAAGCTTAATTTTTTCCCCCTCCCAGTATTACTTTCATTACTGCAACAAGTAAAGGTAGGAGAAGAGATTTATGGATTGCAAACACAGGCAGAATATTCCCAGAAAATTCACTGATCTACCCAGTGCTGTTTCATACACGCCTCAAATTCAGCTTCTTTTGACCTCCTAAGCTCATGAAGTTCAGTACATTTAGACAGATATTACTATAGCTGTGTCTGGGGAGTAGAATTAGAGCTTAAAAATGAGCAGCCTGAAAAAAAAGTCATTAGAAAAAACCACTGGCACACTGCTCTGAAATACAGACACAAAATAGAAATATTTGAATAAGGCAATAGACACCTTTGCTACATGAACAGCTTAAAGACACTAATTAAAATAATCAGAAACTACTTTTCTTTCAGAGTCAGATTAAGTGTGAAAACAGGATTGTGGGATAACTCAAATTTGAAGGGAATCTCAGGTTGTCACCCAGTCCAATCTGCTCTAAGCAGGATCAGCCACAAATCAGGGTAAATGTGAAAAGTTTGAATTTTGTGTATTAACAATAAGTTACTGGAGATGCTGACTCTGCACGTCATTTTGTGATCAATCTGAACATGCCAGCTGCTTCTCAAGTACAGCTACTTAATTGAATAAAGCAACAAATGCTTCAGCAGCTCTTTGCATATCAACAGATCTCCTAGAAAATTAATTCAAATTTTGATAGGAATTACATCTGCACAGCTGCAAATCAGTGAGTATCTACTTGCTGAAAGCACATGCAATTTACTCATCTCCTCTTTGAAAATTTGGGCTACAAACACCCTCCCTGAGAGAAATCCCACTGGAATGGAACATGAGCTGACAGAGGAACAGGTGACAATTAAAATGTAAAAGCAGCATACAAGAAGCAGAATCTTTTCTTACTATGAAGGAGATAGAGAAGTTTGTTTTCCAAGTATCTCTGTGCACCATTAATCATAAAATACTGGATAAAATGACAACTATCAAACAGCTGTGGCTGCATTTTATTCCTTCACCTGGTATTTTTTTGAGGGGTCAGCATAACCTGGCCTTCTGGGGTGATGTCAATGATGCAGTGCTCAGGAAGAATCCCCATTCCACACAGCTGGATATCTTGAGAGTTGTCTGAGCCTATTAACGTGTGCTCCTGGGGAAGAAATAATTCAGATGTTAACGATGGATTGCAGAGGTTCACTGGGTCTAATTCACCCATTCTCCTTCTGGATGTGTTGTGTCATCTGGTCCCAAAATTTCACAGCTGTTCAATACTTCCCTTCGAGGGAAAAGGAGAAGCAAATCAACCCTTTGTCTTACAATAACAAGCAGGTAGCACTCAGAAAGCTTACAGGCAACAGTTAAACATGAAAATGAAGAGAATTTTATGATTTAATGGAGGAATTCAGTGCCTTGGAATGTTGTAGAAGCCAAAGGAATGAAAGATTTCAGGCAGGAATTAAGAGAGGCTCACAGTGGCAGATCCATGGTGATTATGGAGGTTCCATCTAGATCAGCAACAGCTCAGGAAATTCCTGGATACTCAGGGAGTGGGGGATTTGGAAGATGAAGGATCACCCCACACACAGAAACACTTTAAGACCATCCAACCAACCCCCAGCACTGCCAAGGCCACCACTTCCCCATGTCCCCAAGTGCCACATCCACTGGGCTTTTAAATCCCTCCAGGGATGGGGACTCCACCCCTGCCAGGGCTGGATTCCCCTTCTGGGACAGAAATCTCTTTTTTTAGACATCTCCAAGCAATTTTTGAGGAACAGATACAGCAGTTTAGACAGGTCAGTTCAGGTTGTTCTTCAGTACTTGAAGGACCTGGTGCACACACAACTCAGAGAGAAAGTGGGCAAATATTCTGAGAAACAAGAGAGTTAAATCTCAGGATTTTAGGAAAAACAGCTGCAAGTAATTTTATCATAATAACTTCAAAACACAGGGATTTTTACACCAAAATTCCCCAAGAAAAAGACAAATTTGAGTTATTAAAAAATAAAAAACACTAATTGAAGGAGACAAAATCTACCCCAAGGAGTTTTCCCTAGAAAAAGAAAAGAGCACAGAACCATCTGAGACTTTTCCTGCTGGCACTGATGGGCCAAAGGCTTTGCCTCACTCCTGTCCTTGTTCCCAGTGAACACTGGGACAAAGTGGGATCTGTCCTGGTATCTGTCAGTGATTTAGCAGCTGAGTCACACTCTGGGCTTTCACGTGCAAGCTGTCTGGGAAACACTCAACCTCTCCCAAAATCTCAGCTCTTTTCTCCTTTTTAATGGTTTTTTTTTTAGCAGCTACAACATGGAAAAAGTGTTTTCCCTTGTTTCTACGAGATATCACAGAGCCACGATGGCTGATGTAAAAGAGGATCACATATTTCCTAAGACTGACTCAACTAAAACCATCTTTCAGCTTAATTGCTGATTTTGTGGCTGTTTTGAGAGTTACTACCCCACTTCAAAGGGAAGAGAATGATTTAATGTGAAGCTCAAACCACTGACGTTCGCTGCAAAATTTTTAGAATTTGCACTGCAAGATGTGACTTTAAAATGGTTGTACCTTGCTTCTCCTCTTGAGCCCTCCATCTACAATTTGTAAAAACCACAATAAACTGCCCAAATATTTCAGCACGGGGTTCAAAATCACATAATGTGTTCAATGTTTAATATCAGAAACAGGGACTGCACATCAGAAGTGCTGAGGCAGAAACAGAACTTGTTTCTCACTTCTGGCAAGTTGCATGAAGAGGATTAAAAATGCATTTCATAAACTGAAGACAGCAGCCAGAATTTAGACTACACATGGAGAAGCTCACTACTGATATGCCCAACCTTCATATAAAACAATTTCATGGGTAAAAGCTTGTGAAAGTTTGCATAAAAAACCCCAACCAACAAAAATCCTCATCCCAGAACAGGACAGTTTCTCAAAAAGAACACATCTAAATTTCTTTTAAAAAAACACCAAAGAAAACCAAAACAAACAAAACCATCAAATCCCCAAACTTATCCTGTGTTACAAAGAATTACATTTGAAATAAAAAGGTTGTACTCATAAAAATCTTAATATTGTTAGACATACAGTTTTATAAAACTCTCCAAGTACACCTCTGCAAAATGAATTAGAGGTGCACTTCTAACCTTACAAAATTTTTCTATACAAAGACATATTTTTACCTTTAAATAGTACACCAGGAGTTCATTGAGAGCTGGATCTGCATTCAAATTAACCAGGAAGCACTTATTATCCCCAACTTTTATTCCAGAGGACTGCAGGGATATGCCAAGGCTTTCCAGCTGTTTCTGACGCTCCTGTAAGAGAGCAGCCATCAAAATTGAGCTGACTGATGCACAACCCTCCGGAAATCCATTCCCATCTGCCAGAGTCACCAGGCAAAAATGATGGGTTGATACTCCTAGAACAGGAAACTCTTCCTTCTGCAACAGGTGAGGCACAGAAACTTCAGTTCTACCAAGCTCTGCTCAGAGTTATCTGTGATTCCTCCTGTGTTCGCCCCTCTGGCTCCGTGCTCTGGTCCCACACATTCCCATATTCCCAGTGGGAAAGGAAAGCAGCTGGGAGCAGCCTCCTGCAGCACTGCAGAGCTTCTCCATGACCTCACTGGAACAGCAAAAGGCTACCACAAAGCCATCTCTAGAGCCCTTTATTCTCCCTTTCCAGCTAAAAAGCAAGAAGTTAAGTCAAATCCCTGCCAAGCCAAGCTCCATGTCTATCCTTTGTTCCAGAGCAATCAAAATGACAAAAAACTGGCAACCTGCTATTTAAGCAATGCAAAGAACACTTCCTGCTGAACAAGAATAGCAGCATTTTGGATGGTGTTTTGTTCTTGTCAAAAGACTTCATAGAAATGCCCAACAAAGCATTACTGTGCAAAAATGTACATCTCTCAAAGGGAAGGGTTTGGGTGAGACCAGAGCAGTGAAAGAGGAACATTAAATACTTATGATTTAGAAACAGAAAGGGATTCTTCTACAAAAAAAAAATCCACTGGGATAGAAAAGTTGAGAATTGTTCCCAGGATCAGAGAGAAACTGAAGTGAGACTCAGTGTCCGCAACAGCGAAAAGAAAAAAAAAAGAAATAAATATGGGAGGGTTCTCACCGGATTACTGGGGGAAGCAGAAACAGGAGAGGGTGAAATTAGTAAGTAAAAAAACATACAAGAGAC
This sequence comes from Irena cyanogastra, assembly GCA_013397155.1. NCBI lineage: Eukaryota > Metazoa > Chordata > Aves > Passeriformes > Irenidae > Irena > Irena cyanogastra. The sequence continues at coordinate 90,436 of VWZV01005857.1, read as the reverse complement.
CTGCAGTGCTTTCCCTGTGCTGCTGAGACTTAAAAAAAAAAATCAAATGCAGGAATAATCCTGGAATGTTTATCTTTACCTATCAGTGTGCTTTATGTTTAAAAACTGAGTGTGTCACAATACTCAGGATCATTCTCTGCTCAGTTGTACCAGGCCTAATCAAGATTAAAATTGCAAAGAAACGGCACAAGTCACTCTTGATTTTCTGTTCCCTGTCTCCCCACACGCTTACAAACCCAATATAATGTCCTTGTAAGGAAAAGTCATGTGTGTGTGTGAGAGAGAGAGAGAAAACAAAGAACAGAGGAGAAACTGCAGCGTGATGTCAAAGATCTCTCTTCCGATCACCACTGCCAGGCTCTGAAGCTCACAAAAATCCTTATTATCTACAGAGATAAAGCACATGTTGCCCTAAGGAGAACTTGCCTCACAATGTGAATCTCATAGGATTAAGTGAGTGAAAAAGAGCCAGCTCCTGTTAATTTTTTCTCAAGACCTAATGTTAATTAACTTAAACATTAAAAAAAAATTAGAAGTATGTCAAATGCTCACTGAAAATGTGAAAAAATGCCTGTTCACGTGGCTGGTGTTTAAGGCTTTGAACTCTTATTGATGCCTCTTTGATGGTCCTTGCTCTCTATCAGGAATCATCCTTTCCCCAAAGATTTACAAATATCCCTCCATCCTACCTGTCTACCCTGACACAATTTGACAGACAGACGAAAAAGCAGCAAAGACAACACAGGGAGAACAGAGCACAGCCCCCTTTCCCTATATCCCTGTCCCACTTGGGGGTAGGAAGTAGAAAATCAGGAATGAAGTTGAGCCTGGGAAAAAAGGAGAAGAGGGGAGAAGGTGTTTTAACATTTCGGTTTTATTTGTCATTACCCTACTCTGATCTGATTGGTACAAATTAAACTCATTTTTCTCAGTCAGATCAGTTTTGCCTGTAGAGTAATGGATGGCTGATCTCTCCTGCCCTTATCTGGACCCAGGAACCCTCTGTTACATCTTCTCTCCCCTGTCCAGGTGAGGAGGGGAGTGACAGAGTGGCTTCCACTGACTTCCAGACAGCCTGTGCTGCACAAACACTTGTCCTTGTTCCTCCTCTGGAAAAATAATCCCTTTTTCAAGGCTTGTGAATCTCCCAGCTCTGAAACACCCTACCAGGCTGGGAATTCAGAGACAGAAAGGCAGAGAGCTAAAGCAGCACCACGCAAACATCAAGGCACACTTAGTCTGGAGAGCTGAGCCCATTACTTCAGTTTTTCAATCTCCTCACACATTCAATGCCTAGAAACTACTGTGTAGGATAAGAGCAGGATTTTTTTACTATTACTATTCTTTGTTTTAATTTTTTTCCACCCTTATACACAGGGAAGAATTGCACTGAAAGGCAGGAAGCCCTCGTAGTCACAGGCAGCACTTCTTACAATGGATCTTTAAAACCAAAGTCAACACAGTCTATTCTGATTGTGGCATCTACAAGAGGGCTTTGTACCAGAGGCTCCCTTCTCCCCTTATTTATTACACACTATTCATCACCTCCCAAGAGTCCTCCCCCTCCAAAGCTCCCCTCTGCAAATATATACATCAGCATTTGTGTGGGAAGAACCACAAGTGTCATGCAATAACCGTGGTGCCCTGCATCATTTTTCCAATGTAATCATCTCCAGTTATGGTCTGAGGCCCTAAGTATCAGTTTAGGAGCTATAAAAACACACAGAGATCCTCAATAGCTCTATTTTTTACCATTCTGAATGCCCTTTGCCTGGTGCATTGAGGCACTCAGTCCATAACCTTGCACTGAATGCTCTCAGTGCTCCCCCATCACAAACAATTTTACTGCCTGAAGAATATAAAAACCCCTGTAATCCTCTCATCCGTGGATTATTTTATTTTTTTTAAATAACTTCTCCATTTGCATACAGTGACAATTTATTATTGTCACTGGAGTGGTAATCTGGGAGGCACCCATCTATCACAGGAATTAAGTGAAGCTTTTCAAAAGGGCAGCAAGCTTGACCTACTTACCCATAAATGTGGGGAGAGACTCAGACAACCTCTATGAGCTGACAGACAAAGAAAACAAACCTATTTTTCATAAAAAATGGGGGCAGGGAAGGAGGAAAGAAAGCAGCAAACCTGAGCTATCTCCTCAGTTTTTCGTAATTTTTCTTCCCAGGTCACGGTCATCTCCTGAATCAACTTTTCTGATTCCTCCAATCGTTCTTTTAATTCTGGCGATTTCATAGCCTGCAGGAATAAAAGCAAATGAAACAAGAAAAGCTTGTTGTGCTTTGTGTTTTTTCCCTCTGCAGCCACACAGATGGGGGAATAAAGGCAACATGACTCATTTTTCAAGGCACACTTAGCAGTAAGTAAAGGGGTCTTTAAAACACACACTGCACGTAAAGGCAGAATCCACCAAAAAGTTCTTTTAATTAGTTTCAAGTACAGATGTTAACGTGGAGTTTATGTGCTTCAACACAAAGCAATTACATGATACTGGCAGATTTGCACAAAGATACTCACACAGAAACTGATCTTATCTCTACATCCCAAGTGACTCGTATCAAAACCAGTTTTGTTTTTAAAGATACTGCTGCTCTGGCTATGCCCCCTCAGCTGTCAAACTCTCAAAATGACACCTCACATCTCAGTAAACTGCCATGCCACCAAAATATTTTTATTACTCATTTTTAAATGGCCTGATGTGTGCAATATTTTTTCTATAGGAGAAATGCAGCTCTTCTGGTTATGCACCTCCACATTTCTACAGGCAGTTTACAGAGAGGATATCAAAGGAAGCTCTACAATGTGCTTCTGGACAATGAGAATCCATTTTCTTGATAATTTGCCACAGCTGTAATCTTGTCTGGTGAAATGTTCAAAGGCCCATGTTCCAAACAAGGACTACCCTAAGAAAATATTCCCACCCATCAAACACCCCAAAAACTGAAAGGGTACCAGCATCCCCCCATCCCTGGAAGTGTCCAAGGCCAGGCTGGATGGGGCTTAGAGCACTCTGGGACAGTGGAAGGTGTCCCATGGCAGGGGGTTGGTCTAGAAGAGCTTTAAAAGGTCCTTTCCAACTCAAATTATTCTTTGACTTCTAAACTTCCATCTCCATACTGACACTACCTCCTCCACTCATCCTGATCAAAAAGCCTGTGCACTTCCTCATGTTATTCTTTCATTACTGCTAACAAGGAACATGGGTTTGGCTGCTTGGCATTTATGCAATGCCAATTAAACAATGGGAGCATCGTCCTCCAGCATCAGCCATTCCCTCACCACAAACCCAAAACTCCTCACAGGAATCCAGATCAAAGAGTGGCCTCATTACACTGCAGCTCCTTCAAGAAAAGGACCAAGTGCCAGGATTGGAAAATCCTGTTTTAAGACAGGAGTTTCCTCTGCCTCAAGACACAACAGTCTAGGAACTGTCAGATGATGTGTCCTGTGTGGGCTTTTTCTGCCTTAAATCTAAATATGGGGTAAAAGGGAGAAGGACTTTGGACAAAGGTCTGGAGGGACAAGGGGGAAGGGACAGAGGGCAGGATTGGATGGGATATTGGGGAGGAATTGTTCCTTGTGAGGGTGGTGAGGCCCTGGCACAGGGTGCCCAGAGAAGCTGTGCCTGTCCCTGGATCCCTGAAGTGTCCAAGGCCAGGCTGGACAGGGCTTGGAGCAGCCTGGGATAGTGGGAGGTGTCCCTGTCCATGGCAGGGGGTGGCACTGGATGAGATTTAAGGTCCCTTCCAACCCAAAACCACTCCATGACTCTGTGAATTCCACACAGGAAGGAAAGTGAAACCAAGGCAATTTCCCAAACAAATATCCATTATACCAAAAAACCACATAATCAGGGCAAAGGGCAAAACCACCAGGGCAGAATGATGAGGCCCAGATACTCTCAAGGTTTAATTTGTCCATTTCTTTGGACAATTAGTGAACATTTTCACACATTTCAGCTGTACAATGACCTGGGCAACTCTACTCAGTCCCTACAATGCCCAAATAAACCCCAAAGAAATGGGCCCAGCCTGATCCCAGACCCACAGGCTGCTCCTCTGCTGGAAGCAGGTGAATTCCCAGCTCAGGAAAGACAAGCTGGTAGCCTTGGCACAGACAAATTAAAACATTATGTTAATTCCGACAAAAAAAAAAGATCAAAATGCATGGATTATAAAAGAAAAGGGGAAAAGAGGACAATTCCATACTCTGTGAGGGGAAAGTCAACTGTCAAGTTCTGTTCTGGCTGTTGGGAGAGAAAAGGACACTGACACCAAAAGGTAAAAAAAAACTCAAACCCCACAACTTGGCAACTTCTATATCTGGAAATGAGCTTTGAAAATGTAACCTGTCATAATGAGTCAGTGCTTTTGTTCACTTCAGGAAGTTATTTATGCACATTTCTGTAAGAACAATTAGATGGGCAACAAATGTAATGAATTGAAAGGAGCACAAGGCTGTGAATGTGGGGTTTGACCTTTACTGTGCAGTCTCTTAACAGCAAATTGCTCTGGTTTTTCCCTGCTCTTTGTCAATGCCACTGGAATGTCAACTAGGGTGGGATTTTAATACTTGGGAAAGGAAATATTTATTATTTCATTCTTAGGAAGCGCTACTTCATTATTTTGGATAGCTGCCATTATTTTGGGAGTAACACTAAAAAATGAAACAAATGGAGATTACTTGCAACTCTCAGAGTATTGTTAAGTCTGTGGCTGACATTTCAGAGGAATTTTTAGATATTTAATATAATGATACTTAACTTGAGATATCTTAAAGAAACTGATATAAACACAGTGCATGTTTGGTGTATTAGGCAGCTCAAATAAGAAGAGTCCAAAATCCACAAGTCATTTGCAGTATCACAGCCAGCATTCCCTGCATACCTCATGATGCAAATGCTGTAATCATAATTTCTCTGAACTGCAAACCACAGAGATTACATCACCCTTGCTTTGTCCCTTTGGGAAAAGAACTCAGAATTGCACTAATTCTTGGCCTCCATCTAACATTTACAGCATGTTTCTCTTGAAAGTTCACTGCAGAAGCAATCACAGAACAGGTTGGAAAAGACCTTGGAGATCATCAAGTCCAATCTATGACCTAACACTACCTTATCAACTAATCCACGGCACTGAGTGCCACATCCAGTCTTTTTTTAAACACTCCAGGGATTGTGACTCCACCACCTCCCCAAGCAGCCCATTCCAATGCTCAGTCACTCTTTCTGTGAAGAATTTTTTCCTCACGTCCAGCCTAAATTTCCCCTGGTGCAGCTTAAGGCTGCGTCCTCCCATGCTGTCACTGCTTGTCTGGGAGAAGAGATTGACCCCTCCCTCACCTGGCTATAACTTCCCTTCAGGGAGCTGTAGAGAGATATTGCCTAGTGCCTGTAAGAGATTCAACAGCTGGAAACAAGCAAGAAAACTTTTTAATTAACTGAAGTCAAACCTCACAGGATGTGGCCATGCTGAATTCTTAAAATGTATCAGCAGAGCTCTGCTGGAAATTACCCAGTCTTAACTGGAGCTATCCATGTCTCCATGTTCTCTGCATCACAGAATACAGCCAAGAATGCTCAATAAGGTGCTCAGTATCTCAATGAACACCCGTGTTTCAAGATGGACACAGAGAAAAACGTAAAAATATTACATAAAGAGAGATGGAAACATCCCCTGGACACCCTGCAACATTCCCTCATGGAATTCTGTCTTAGGTTACAAGATTTAACTGGGGGTCTGTATTCTATTTCTTTATCTTAGAGGTGGGGCAGTTATCTTCTGTTAATTTAGCAGTTTTTATCTCTTCCATAACCAATCCTCCCTCCAGGAACTATCTTCTGTTAATGGGCCACTGAATGTCCCTGCATGGCTGATAAAATTCCATTATCCCATTGGGAGATGCTCCACCCAGGGGGAGGAGCCAAGCATTCCTACCTGGATAGAATCTGACATTTGGAACACCACAGCAGCCTTTTCCCACTGCATTCCCAGAGGAGCAGCTTTCTTCTCCACTGCATTCCCAGAGGGAGCCCAGACCCATCTCCAGCAGCACTGGAGCTTCAGAGGAAAACTCCACCCTTCTACAGGAGAACCACCCCTGTCACTGCAAGAGGGCTGCAGCCACCATTTAATCAGACTGCTACCAACACCCTGACCCACAGGGTGTCAGGTTGTATTCTGACTCTGTCAGCAGTTTTTTCTTTTTGTACTCTTGCATTTGTATTTCTTTTCAATTCTCCTAGTAAAGAACTGTTATTCCTACTCCCATATCTTTGCCTGAAAGCCCCTTAATTTCAAACTTAAAACAATTCAGAGGGAGGAGGTTTACATTTTCCATCTCAAGGGAATCCCCTCCCTTCCTGAACAGACACCTCTCTTTTCAAACCAAGACAAATTCCTCCTGCAGAGCCGGCCGAGCCCGGGAGGTTTCGCGGGATTTGCCAGGCTCCCGGTTTGTACCTCGGCCTTGGTGAGCTGCTCCCGCAGCTTCTCCACCTCCTCGCGCAGCTCGCGGATGATGCGGGCGTTGGGGTCCTCGTTGACCACGGCGTGGTTGACGATGTTCTTGGCCCTGTCCGCGTAGCGCAGCGTCGACAGCGTCTCGTCGTAGTTGTCGGCCGCCGGGCTCACCGTGGCCACCATGGCCGTCTTGCTGTTGCCCCCGAGGCTGTCCTGGAAGGTTGGGGGGGTGGTTTAGAATCAACATTTTTATTTTGGTTTGCTGACACGCAGAGTAGCCTTCTCCCACTAGATTCCCAGAGGAAGCAGCTGCCTTCGTCCCTGGATTCCCAGAGAAGCAGTAGCCCTTCCCCACTGGATCTTCGGAAGAAAACTCCTTCTTTTGCACTTTGGGAATGTCCTTCGCTGCACTAATTAGCTCCTTCTACAGGATCACTGCTCCAACAGAGCCACATCTGTCACTCCAACAGGACAGCACCCATCATTTCAATCAGACTGCTACAAACATCCTGACCAACAGGGGGTCAGGTCATATTCTGACTCTGTCAGTGGTTTTTTTTTTTTGTTTTTTGGGGTTTTTTTGTACAATTGCATTTGGTTTTTTTTTTAGTTTTCCTACTAAAGAACTGTTATTCCTATTCCCATATCTTTGCCTGAAAACCTTTTAATTTCAAAATTATATTCAGAGAGAGAGTTTACATTTTCCATTTCACAGGAAGCTCCTGCCTTCCTTAGCAAACTTCTATTTGTTAAAAAGCTGTGTAAGTTAAGAAAAGGTCGTGATTTTCAATGTTCATTTTGAAAGCTCGCTTAGGAAACGTCATTCTTGGCTTTCAATGTTCTTGGCTTTTTTAGTTTCAACAGGATTGAAAATAAAAGCCCTGTTTTGGGCTTTAGAGGGCCTGGTAAATGCTTCAAAGTTTTCTTTCTATGTTTTTTGCTCAGTTTTACAAACCAGAAATGCAAACTCTTCAGCACTGAACTTCTCAGACCCTACTGAGGGAGCTCAGGAAAAACCATGATAAATTCAGATTATCTCATTTTAAAGACTAGAAGACAGACATCTTCAAGAAATAAATTACTGAAATATCTCTTCATAAACAATACAGCTGATTTTATTCCTATAAACATTCAGAATGGGGCTCTTCCCATCCTCCCACTGGCACAACTCACAAATCTAAACTGAGTTATGTAGGAAATCACCCTCCTGGAATTTGGTTAAAAGAGAAGAAGGACATGAAACAAGGGAGGAAGAAAGGAAACAAGGAAGGAAGGATTCAATCTTTTTATTGACCATAAGATTATGGTTTACAATTTCGGCCAAATATAGATACATGAAGATAAAATACTCTGGTTTAAATTGTGCAGCAGATTTTTTTTTTCTGTGTGGCAGTTTGGTTTCTTTGGTTTGTCTGGAATTTTGGGGTGGGTTTGTTTGTTTCTTTCTTTGTTTGTTTGTTTTATTTACGCAATATCCCTTTCTGAGACAAACCACGCTCCTAATTTTCATCTTCAATAACCCATGAAATGTAGGTCAGGCATTGCCATTAGAACAATCTGACTGCATTAGCTGCTTGTCAAACCATTTCAGTTCCAAAGCACACGTGGAGCTTTCCCCAGCAATCATTAAAATGCCCCTTTAAGTATTTCCCCAAGACTCTCTTTTTGGCTGCGTTGATGCCTGAACCAGTTTGACAGCAGCCAGGCTGTTGGCAGCACTTGGCTGTCTCTGGTCATGCAAAAGGGCATGGAACTCACATGAAATGTAAATCTCTCTATATTTATAGTGTTCAACACAGTCAGCACAGGCAGGTAAGTGTATTTACACAGAAATCAGCAGCAAAGAACAGCTTGCTGACTGATCTCACCGTGACTTTTCTCATACAAGGATTAGCCAGTGTTTACTCCAAATTAATCCATGGCTTGGGAGGGTCCCCTCTGTACCACAGAAACGTTTTTTAACTGAAAACTTTAAGACTAACAGGAGCACTAATGAATCATTCCATGGGATTTCCTGGCCAAAAATTAGGAATGACACCCTGCAACTGCAATCCCTGTTCTGCATAAAATGCTGGAGTCTGGCAGGGAGCTGGCCTGGTACTCCCCTTCCAAATCCAACCTGAAGGGTTTGCACTTTGGGAATGTCCTTCACTGCACTAATTAGCTCCAAAATAAGATGAATTCATTATTTGACTTGCAGCTCTGCTGCAGAGGCAGCTGAGAACGCTGTAACTGTGATACACCCATTACAAACTGGGCAAAGTCCCTCTGGTAGCAATTCAAGCCCAATGCCTGTCTGTCTGATAAAGTTTTATGTATAAAACCCATGTGCTGATTTCACTGCTTTCTTTAATGATAAGCAAGAAAGGTGAAAAAACAACTAATCAGCCTCTCATCAGTGAAGAGAGTCTGTAAACCAGCCTGGAAAGGCTGGGCTTGCATGTGTTAAGAGAGACAGAATGGAAATAAACAAGTTATTTCTAAGAATTAACTAGCTTTTTCTCCTCTAGCATCAAGATTACTGTGAAAACAACTCAAAGTGTAGAGCTCAGAAATTATATTTTTAATAGCAGCCATCAGCCTTCTGATTAACACAGGAAAACAAGATGTTTGTGCCAACACAGTTTGATTAAAACCAGAATTCACAGAACTGACAAAGCTATTTTGTTCCCAGCACATAACTTGATGCCACTGCTCAAGCAATGATATTTTTTCACCTGGCACTTTCGTCTAAAATCCGCAACAAAATGAAGCAAAAAGTGTCAGATCTTGAGGTCTCCTGAACTGATTTCTCAGATTTGTGGCGAGACACTGTATGAGAGATATTCTTGCAGTTAGAACACATTTAGTCTGCTTTGGTATCATAATTACAAGTTGAAAGCCAGGGAGAAAGCTCAGCCCACTATCTCATGGCTTCTCCAAACAGGCCTCTTTAAACGAATAAAACTCTCCTTTGATCTCTAATTAAAAAAAAAAAAAAATTAAAATTTTCCCCCTTTCAAAACAAAAGCTTCAATGAGAGCTTGTTTGTTAAAAAACCCCAAAAGCCCCCAACCCTTTTGTTGGCATGAACGTGGCTGATGTTGGACACAAAGAGGGCTGGCCTGAAAGGAGGCAGAACAAAAGTGGGCCACAATGCCTCAGACAGGTGCTGAACAGGAACTGCAGCCTGCTCCCTGGGTTTGTTTAGAAATGGAGCAGCAGAACTAATTCCAACAAGGCTGGAAATTCATCAGGGAGGTTTCCACCCTGCTGCAGGCACATCAGGAACCCTGAGCGCACCGGGGCGAAGCGAAGCTGCGCAGGGGCTTTGCTGCCAAATGAAGAGAACCAAAAATATCACTTATTTCTTCTGAATGAGAGTTAAAACTCAGTGTAAATATACAGAGGCAAGAATGTATTTAAACATTGAAAAAGCCTCAGTGCAAGAACACTGTGCTGTGAGAACTTGTTTTGCTCAGACACTGTCTGTGTTGTGCCATTTAGATTTTTAGGTGGCTATTTGATGTCCAGATCTGTTAGGGATAAATAACTTCACAAGTCATGCTGAAAGGTTCATTAAAAGGCAGCACTGAGAAAAATGAAGGTTTCTGTGTCAAGAGGTTACAGGAGCAGGGATTTTGTTTTACTTAAGCACTGAATTCACCTTTGTTTTCAAATCTCTGCAAGGAAAAACCTGTTGAGTTTTTTTTTTTAATCTCCACACTTCTGTACAACCTGCAAGTCACTTTGTCTTTTTCTTTCCACACGTGCAGTTAAATCCCAGGGATGTGAAATTTCAACAGCACCTAAAAACAGCTAAGAAAGGGTGGGGAAGCCAAAACAATAAAGTATTGCCAGAGCACCTACAAAAAAGTAAGAGAACAAAGAAAGGCTGGTGATGCCACAAGTGAGTTTCTTCTCAGATTATTTTTTCCTACCAATAAGTATCTCAGTTGCTCCTGGATAACAACTAAACAGAGCAAAAGGGGAAAATAAAAGAAAATTGACTTATATAAATGTCATATTTAACAATTTGGGTTTCTTCATTTAGACTGAACACATCTTCATCCAAGTGCCATCATGAAACACTCCTTTTTCACCCAAAAAAAGACCAAATAAGAGTCTTGTGCAGTTCAGAAAATGATTTCACTGCTCATTTCACATGAACACCATCTCTGAAGTCTCCTGACCTGTTCCTCAGACTGTAACTGGGATAATGCTCTGCAATTATACTCTGCTGACAAAAGTAAAATATCTTAACAATTAAATGAGACAATTAGGAAAAGGTAATTGTCTTAATCAACATCTTCAAAGCTAAGCATACCAGTACGTAAAATGAGCTGCATGCAGAAATAACCCAAATTAAATTAGCCCCAAGGTTTTGTGTGAAGCTGTACTTACACTGACCCATAAAATATACACTGATTTTAATTTTATTTTTAAAGTTCCTTAATCCTTAGGCCATTGCAGGTCAGCAGAAGACAGGGAACATATTTTAGTCTGCAGAGATACTAATGGCTTACTCCAGCTCATTTTCCAAAGACAATTATGGTTATCATCAAACCCAGAAAATGAGACAAAAAGCACTGAATTTTGATTTCATTCAATGAGACTCTTCTCCCCCTTTCCTCTCCTTAATTTCACTTTAAAAAACGACAAGATTAAAAAACAAACTTACTTACTTTAAGTAACCAAGTGAGCACAGAATCACGATATGGAACAAATTTGTTCTTGTTCTTGCCAGCAGCCTGATCTGCCAGGGCAGAAATAACCAGCCCCAGAGTTGTGAGGGATCTGCCCAGAGAACACAAGCAGTTATTAACAAGGGTAAATATTCATAAGCCAAATGCATATTTAGACAGTGAGTTTCTCTCCGAAAACAAGCTCTGAGGAAAAAATTCCTAGTTTAATTTTGATCATTCTTTCTTCACAAAAGCTCCACTCCTACTTTTTTCAGTATGCTTTCAGACTTAATAATCAGGTCTTCACAATCAAATTCGTGGCAGCTGCATGAACACAAATGTTTTTTAAAAAGATGGAGATCTTACGCCCATATCTAAGAGTACTGCATGTCTGAAGGAGAAATAGAGAGAAGGAAAGGAGAAAATTGACTACAGGAGCTTCATACTGTTTTAAAAGTAGGCTGTATTTAGCAGGAAATGGTGATGAAAAAAGGAAAATAAATAATCTCAAAGTCTTACTTGTTAATGTTGCTTCCTTCTTTCAGCCTGTCTCCTGCAGCACCAGTTTTAGTTGCCCTTTCACTGCCTGCCAAGTCCACCAGGCTGAGCTTGCCCACCTTCTCACCTGATGTCTGGGGAAGGAACCAGAGAACAGCCCCTGTTAGGTCACTTCAATCACGTCACATTGTTTGATGTATTTTACAGCAGGAATCAAACTTCATTTTTGGTGCAAACTCTTGTTCCAAGCCCTTTGAGAATGGCTGGATTTGAACAGTGTCCTGTGCTAAGTCACTGCCTGCTGCTTCAGAAACAACAGGGATGATGTGAAGTCAGGTACTCTGATATCTTCAAATATCTCAGAAATCTCCAGAGAGGTACACAGGGCACACTAATGAAGTGCTGAACCAGGAAAAAATTCAGAGTTATGCCAAGGGAGTCACAAGCAGAGACATGAGGTTCACAATCCTGTCTTGAAAATAGTCTCCTAAAATCCTCAGATTTTAAACCAGGGTTTTTCAGTGACCAGGAATGAACCTGATGAGAAGCATGTTATAATTTACATAAATTATCACAATTGCAAAGTCTCCTTTATCCTCATCAGCCTCCTGCAACACCATCCCAGCTATGTGAGTATTTGAACCCGCAATGCAGATTTTGTTACAAATCCTTTCATCTCTTTGACCCAAAATGAAATTCTGAAACACTCCATGAATTCCCTAATTCAATTTGAAATTGAGGAGCCAACTGCCTTTCAGAACAGCTTGCTCACATCATGTTCTCCTGCAGCATCTGCACCTCCAGCACCTCAGGATCCCAATGCAAAGTGCTGTGTTCCCGGAAACGAACGGGATAATTAAATCAAAAAGCTCTCAAAAATGTCACCCTAAACCCATCAAAACATGATGTGATCATGGAATGTGCCATTTCCAGGACTGAAAGGAGCAGCAGGTGGGAGAGCAGGGAAATCTGCTGCAGGAGTTCACACAGGGGTCACTGGGAGGTGCAGAGGACATGGGCAGTCACAACCACTCTGTGCATCCAGGCTGAGCAGGACCCCACAAAAACCAGGTATGAAAAGCATGCAGAAGGGCCACAGCAAAACTGGAATGACAAAATATGGAAAAATAAAAAAAAATTCAGCACAGTATGTTGCTGACTTGAAGTGCAAAGGGGAAAAAAATCTAAATGAAGAATGAGGAAAATTGTGTGGATAAGAAGATTGGTGGAAACTGAAGAAATTAAGAAAAAAACCCCAAATTCTCATTGTGCTTTCCAATATATCCAATATTTAAGCTCAGATTTGCTCTGTGGACACTCAAAGTTTCTCCCAGGCTTTGAAAATATTAAAGAATTGTCCGAGCACAGAATTTATCAATAAAGTTTAAAGATATTTCTTTCAATTCCAGTTTTTCATTGTTTTCTGTGAGGGACTAAATAATATTGACATAATGTATTTCATGCACCCCTCCAAGGCATGTTTATGTATAAGGAGACATAAAGTATTTGCAGCTTTAAATGCTTTTTCAATATTTACTATATACACATGAAAGCACTAATGCCATACAATGCAAAATATTTAAAATTAGGGTTTTTTTCAATTTAGAAAGTTGATAATTAATACAAATCTGCATTAAATTAGAAAGCTGTAATTTATACAAACTTGCATTAAATAATCACGGGAAGCAGATCACCAGAGGTACACTCAGGTCTATTTCTATTTTTCACCTATTTTATCTTCAGTCTGTACTACAAACTGCTGATTCCAAAGAAGTGTTTCTTTTCCTGTGAGACACATTCAAGCAAGAGACACATCCCAGCCTGACATTTGGACCTTGCAACTGGATTTTCTTACCCCTGACTGCACATCATAGAGGGTGTGGGTGAGGATGATCTTGAAGACTGCGTGGGACCGACTGCTCTCCTCATTCATGTTGGTGGCAGCCACTGTCCGAGATTTGTTGCCCTCAGACATCAAGGACTCGATGTCCTAAATACAATTTTCACAGCCATGAGTATATCTGCATTAACATCCTTTTCAATTATGTCCAAAAATCATCTCATCTTGGTCAAATATAGCATCTCCTTGATAAGCCTCCCATTTGTTTATACAGAAAAATGTGAGGAAAAAAATCAAAGTGATCTCCCCCTTTACAGCCCAGAAACTCCACAGTATCATGACTTCACCAACTCCTCAACCTAGATATTAAATTATCAACAAAAATAATGCACTTGGCTGCACACAGCAACACTCAAAAGCAGAGAAAGAAGTGAGGAACAGCAATTTGTGTTTGAACCCTGTCACACTTTAGCCTCAAGTTGCCATGGTCTGAGAGTCTGGAATATTGACAGAAAGCTCAGAGGTTTATAAAACAGAACCACGCTGAACAGGACATCATAGTCCTCCAAATTTTAAGAGCTTATTAAGTGCTTTGATCTGTTGTGATGCTTGAGAAGGGTGCAGCTCCCCTGCTTTGGGGTTCCACAGCAATTGTGTGAAAATAGTTAAAACGTTGAGGTCTTGGCCTAAACTTCTATTTCTGCATCTCTAGCTGGGTGATGCTAAAAAAACTCAAATAAACAGTCAAACAAAGGACCACCACAGACCACTGACTCTGAATTCTGGATTACAAAAAGCTGCTGGGCAACATGGAAAGGCAAAGCATGAAATGTGTCCTGTCTTAGCAGAAACCACTAAGGAGAGCTGGATGAACACCTGGAGAAACTGCAACTGCACTGTTCTCATGTTTTGGTTAAGCTGACAGTTTCCATCCCATATTTATCCATTTTCCCCACAGTAAATTAACGCTCCTTAAAAACAGGGCATTTTGTGAATGCACATATAAACATTTCCTATCCTGCAAGCCAGTTTCATGTGATGCTCTCAAGTATTTGCTCGGTAAACAACCATGAGTTCATAATTCCAGTGTGTGCTACTGGGAAAATACTGAATAGAGCATGACAGGCAAAAAGTGACACAGTGGGGCACTGAGAGCCTGTCTCTGCTTAATCCTGGGCCTGTAATTAATCACAGAACACTTTCTCATGACAGTCTGCACTCATCTTAATGCTGAGAGGAAATCTGTTCCATTCAACAGCTGAATTTCTTCCAGAATTATTGAGCAGCACGAGATGAAGGGAGTTTCTGCTCTCAGCCCTGTTCTCCCCAGGGATCACAGCACAACGATCTGCAGCTCTCTTGCTCTAAGATTACTGATAAGAAGCATTTTAGCCATTCTGCCCAGCTTAAGGGACAGCACCTGGTGTTTAGGATGTCAAGATAAGCCCTTCATAAAGTTGATCCTTACCTTGTAGCTAGCAACAGCTAGTTTGGATAGGCCATCTACGTAAGGGCCATAAACACTGTGTTCTCTAACCTTTAGTGACTGACGGCTTCTGGTTGGGGGGAAAAAAAAGGGATTTATAAGCACATGACTGACTTAAGACAACATTTACACAAAGTCCACTTCTCACTGACACATCTCAAACAGGATGATCTCACAAATACCCACTGAAACACAGAGCAAGGGCCAGAATGCAAACACAAAAAAGCTTCAGAACACACAAAAAGCTGACACAGACAGTGCTGTCACTTCACAAAAGGTACATTTACTCCAAGCTTTTAGTCTCGCTACTTTATTTTGATTTATAATGAGGAGATGCTGAGATCAGGAAGCAGCAAAAGCCATCCTAGGCAAATGTTTTAGATGGGATCCATTAAGGCAAACTGGTTATGTAAAGGAAGCGTGTAGGACAAATACTACAGTGCCATTGACACACTAATTCCGTACCCTTTGGGGTCAAGGAGGTCTCTGACTTTCTCATTGTAAATCTCCATGTAGGAGACTTCCACTTTGAAACTCTGCTCTTCATTTTCTTCTTTCTGTGCTCTTTCAAAGAGTCCACTGCAAAGTTTAGGGATTAATCCAGGCTGATCAGCAGTACCCATCATGGTGTAAGACTTTCCAGACCCTGTGTGAGGGAAGCTGTGATTAGAGAACATGCAACAAAGGTTCCTGCTGTGCAGAATATTGATAGGAAATAAAATAGGTTAAATTTTTTTTTTTGTATTTCTGTGGAAGGTATTTGTTCAGTTTTCTGCCCTAAAGTAACCCAAACGCCACTGAGCTAAAGACTATTTTAATTAAAAGGAAACGGAAAACAAGAAATTTGGTTCAGAGCACTGGAGAACTTTTAGGTAGATACAGGCTTACTGTAGATGACAAGCCACTAATGAGAAAACTCTTCATATTACTCTTTAAATATTACATTAAAATGACAACTCAAGATTATTTTAACTGCAGAGGCAGAAAATCTGAGCAACACTCTGAGATCAAGGACAATCATGGTCATGCCAAAGATTATAATATGAAGTGTGAGAAATAAGGGTAGCCAGCAGCAACGAAACCCTACTTCTCATCCTGCCCACCTCGTATCTGATGTCACAAAAGAGGAAAACATTCCTTATCTATGTTAGGAGCTATTTCTCCTCAAACAATGTCACAAGAGCTGTGGAAAGAACCTCCAGCCAGAACACAGCACCTCTGGAGGGAACACTTCTCTCTCACTCTGGGACTCACCCGTCTGCCCATAGGCAAAGATACAAGCGTTGTAGCCTTCAAAGGCATTCTGAAGAATGTTCTCCCCAAGGCACTTGAAAACAACATCTTGACCTAGAAAATAAAACACACAAGCCAACACTGTAACACAGCAAGAGCTTTTTGTCCCTTGATTTGGATTCTTTGACAATTAGGGAAAAGCTGTGAGGGTTTTCCTGCTGTTGCTGCCTAAATCACACCCAGTGTTTGCTCCCTGGAAAGGAGCAGAGGATGTGCTCCAGATTTCTGCTACTGTAAAAATCAGGGGCTGGGATTATCATGGATATGCTTAAAGCAGTATCTTATCAAGGTTCATACTGAGAAGTTTTATCAGCAGAGAATCTACTGGAAAATTTAATCTGCTGGGGAATGACACCTCCTCAAAATATACTCAAGCAGTACATTTTAATGACAGTCAGTTGATTTTAATCCAAGGGAATCAGCAGAGCACTGGAAAATTTTACTGTGTAAGATGCTGGATAATACCACGAGGAGATTTTGGCAGAGAAGGAATCACAAGTATGTGGAAGATATGGATATTCACAGGGTATTTTGCACTGGCAAAAAGTAAGGTGTATTATTTCTTTTGTAATTGAACTTTGAGCTTTATGGATCATTTTGAAGCAGAGGAAGGAAGGCTTAAAATATCTGGGTAGTAACTACTTGAACAAAATCTATTTTCAGAATTAATTTTACAACCAGAAAAACTCAAGTCTGAACAAGGCATGACAGAACTTTATGGACTGAAAAGTCCTCTCAAATAATGTTCCTTTCAGCTCTTCCTTTCTCTCATCGAAGTTCCTATCTTTACAGCCAAATCCATGCAAAATTCCCCACCAAAAGCACCAAGAACTGTGCCAGGCTCAGCTGGGGTAACACTTCCACTTTGGTATAAAGGACCAAAATATCAGTTATATAGGCATCACCTTTAGTTTGAGAAACAAAGTATGCAATATTCCTATGTAATTTGTATGGCTGAAAAGGTCACATTTTTCTCAGTGCCTTGATAGGTTATTATTCATTAGCTATTTCTTTAAATTTCTTAAATTAAAATTTAGAAGCATATGCGTCTTTAATTTTTCTTATTATTTTTATAAAATTAATGTTAACAAGTTCAACTGATCCCAAATATTAAAGGACAACAACATTGAAAGGAATAAATTAGAGGAGTGGTAAGTCCAAATGTAGTTCATATTTTACCATAACTATATGCCAAAATGCATTACAATAATACATAGAAAACTTCTAATTTAATACATCACACATTCTCACTAAAGCATCTGAATTCACATACACTTAAATGAAATTAGGCTTTTATTAATATTTTATTAATATTCCTTTATTAGGTTTTACTATGATGCCAAACTCCCATCAGCACTGAAAAACATGAAATTACATATAACAATTATCCTCAAAATAAACAAATAGGTTTATGCATTTAAAATGATGGAGTTGGAGCAGTATTTTACATAAAGCTGTAAATAGGAGTAAAGTATCATTGTGCTGGGTTTCTGCACTGCAAAGGGGTGGCAGTGCCCATTGCTGTTGTCACCTTTAGAGAAAAGAAGCTGGCATGATTGAAGATTTCCCTTCTCCTTTTGACAGCAGCCAGTCACGGAAGGGACAGCACTTTGTGCCACATGGCCTGTGCCCTGCAGCAAGGGCTGTATTTTAATCAGATCATTCCCACTTGGAGACAACCAAGCCACAGGAAATATTATTACCTGCATACTTTTCTTTGACAGATTCATCCATAGACCAGAAGCAGTGGTCATATGCAAACACCTGTGGGGAAACAACCAGGACACCTCAGAACAGCTGCTGCCAAATCCAACACGTTACTCACATTCTGACATTCTGAACTCAACACACATTCCCACTGAGTTCCTCATTTTCCAGCAGTTCGAAGCCTAAACAAACACTTCATTTTCCTGTATGCATTTATTTGTGCCTTGTTTCTATTTGTTCCTTTCTGTGCCAACCCTACTCCCCCCTCTCCATGTGCCAACCCAGTGGATGTCAAGGACCTCTCCATTTCTCCCTCCAAATCCATCCTTGCAATTCATTTTTCACCAGAGTTTCTCTTTTGCAAACTGACAGATGTCCTCTAGCTCTTTCTGCCTCCCATCTCCCCGTGCCTCTTGTCTGCATAAATTAAAAACAAGCCTTAGGGTAGGAAGCTCTTTCCATACAAGAGGAATATGCATTTATTTACATCCATGACAAACCAAAGCAGCCATCAAAGTCTAATATTTGCAAAGAATAATAGAAAGCAAATCAGTTTTATCATGAAAAGAGCAGCACTATAATATTTTTAATAAAAAACTTTTAATTTTGACATAAATCCAGTGAAAGGTCCACAGACACCTTTCGTCCTGAAAGATGACCTGAAATAATACAATGTGTATTCTGGGACAGATGTTTGCAAAAACAGCTCCCCTGGGTATGTATCTGCAAGGAAAAATATTAATTAGGGTAATGTCTGACCTACATTCACATGGGCAAAATTTATTCTGCAGGATGTAGGAAAAGGGAAGTGCAAAGTGGGGCTGTGGATTTCCCCTCTAAGCTTCATGGAAGCTGCTCTTTCCCCTTTGGATGTCCTGCATTGTTACACTGCTGACTACCAACATTTATGAAAATGCTTAACATAGCAAAATCCTTGAAATTTAAATAACTTATCTTCAAAAATACATTTTTCTCCCCCCCATACTACACTGACGTACCAGCATCAAGAGATAAAGTAGTTATTTTATATCCTCTAACTGAGGGAACAACAACTTGTGTATTAAAAATTAAGGTGCTCTGTTATTTTCGTTTGAATTCAATTTTCATTTCACAGCTAAACATATTATGAAAGCATCCCAAGCCTTCAGAACATTCAGTAAAACACCACTGGCTGTATGAGCACATCCATGGAGCTGAACCCTGAAATGCCAGGGCAGAGTCTTCAGAACAAGCGCGAAGGCACGGGACCATAAAAACAAAATGAGTTTGCTTTAACACAAATACCAGAAAAAGCTTTTAAAAAGCCCACAAAGAACAAATATCCTCCATTCAGAGTCTGCAGTGCTGAGTGTGGATGTTCTCATTTGTTCCTCTGACTCATTTCTTGGCACGGGCTGTGCAGAGCATTTCTGCAGCAAGGAGATGCTTCGAGTTTCTTACTCAGCAGCTGATCAGCCCCAGAGCTCTGCAAAATGCTTTTAATATTTGGATAACCCAAGAGGGAGCAAGTGATAAGACAACTCTCACACACTGATAAAAGCCCTTACCTTTGGGTGAGTTCTGCTGTTCCCCAGCGCATCGGGAGTGGAAAGGATTTGGTACAAGGTCAGGGGAAGGAAAAAAAAAAAGACAAAAGAAAAGCAAGGACTGTTAGTTGTAGTGATTTCAGCTGAATTGTGCTATCATTAATCATTGGAATGCTGTATTTAAAAAGTTCATTTCTGTCCTCAAATCTCTCCTTTTTTTTTTTCTCCCAAGGCATTCTATAAACCCTTTCAGGGGCATGATTTGAGATGCTGCTCAGTTGATTTAAAATTCAAAGCTACTGATTTTCCTAAAGCTGCAACTCTTCCTCATTCTCTCACAGGTTTATTTTTCTTGTGACACCTCTCCCTCTCTCTGGGTGTCACTGCCTCTTAAAAACAAAGTACCCAAGCAACATAAAAATTTCCAAAACCACTTGAACAGGAACTTCAGGAGTGTTATTCAAGAGGAAATTTCAGAGTCCAGCCCCTGGGCTTGCCCAACCCAGCTCTCTCTGGTTGCTGGGACAGCAGAGCAAACATTTGCTTCCTCAAAAGAATGAGCAGAGAACAGCAATTCTTCTACTCTGTTATGTGCAGAATTTAAAAGTTGGAGGGGTTTTGTTTGTTTGTTTTTAAGCAAGCACAAAATTACTGGAGTGACCTTTAAAATACCAGCACGGCCCCAGTGGATGACTGCAGGTTATGCAGCCTCCCCACATCAGAGGCTGGGGAAAAGCAGTAAACACACAACAAGATATTCCCCTTGTCCTGGACCGTCCAAATGACATTAGGAAACTCTTGACATCAGCAATGAGTAAAGTCTTGTGACAAGCAACCAACACTGATTTCTTTTGAACAGAGCAGGAGAAAGACAAGGGAGCCATACAGGATTACCCTCAGAGCTCCTGCTGCTCACAGGGCTTGAGAAGTGAGTTTAAAAATAGGAATATCTGAGCATTGTCTCTCAAAACCAATTATTTATTACACAAATCCATCAGCTCTTTTTACTCATGCCTGGATCTGCTGTGTGTGTCTGTTTGACAGAACAGGAACGACGGGCACTTAGGAGAGCAGGATGGTTTTTTAAGTCAAGGTCACCCCCTGTCATGGGGTCATCCCAGCCAGCAATGACAACATGACCCCTTTTCCTCTGCCATCTGGCTTAGCTGAAATAAAGGCTCTCCCAAGGTCCTTGGCAGCCAGCTTGGTGTGGACTCTCAGCTGTTGCTCCTGGGTGGATTTTACTGAGGGAATCTCCTTCACTGGGGCTTTGATCCAGACACAGGAGACTCCAGAGAGACCCAGGAGCATTTTCATGGCTTTCTGTGCTCTGAAATGCTCATGGAGCACTCTGCTGCAGGACTTCACTGGAAACTGCCTTTAGGGAAGCTCTGGTTACAGGGCAGGTTAATTACTATTCCTACAAAAACATCCTCCTTGTAACACAAAGGGAACAGCAAGCCTGGATTCAGAGTCTGAGTTTAGCACCCAGAGATGTGACACTGCCCTGCTCACACTCCCCAGCCCAATTCTAAGGCAGGATTATATTGCAACAACCCAGTGATCTGCCCAGCCCTCAATATAGGGCATATTATTGAGTATTTGGGTTAAAGCAGCCATAAGGACATAATCTGAGAAGTTCTATCACAGACACAATTTTAAGACAATGGATTACACAGGGCTATGTATCATCAAGCTTAACTTAAGACCTTTAGTCTGAACTAAGTATCTCATTTTCTGAAGGGCTGCACAAACACACAAACCCAGGTCTTGGGTCTTGCTTAATCCAAACGTGAGGGAACAGCAGCCCCACAAAACCCAGCGTGTGCAGCATTTGGGACACAGCACAGCTACACAGAGCTGCAGCTTGTTTGATGTACTTTTGACCATGAAGAGAATAAATGGGACAAATGTTTCCCCAAGGAAAGCATTAAGGGTGCAGCCTGCATCACATACATCGTGCTGTGCACATATGAGCCCATTAATGCTGCAGCTGCGTGCTGGGCCCAGAAACCCATGAAAAGATTTTTAGCCTGATTCAAAATCCCTTGGGAAATGAAGAGATGGGGAAACAGAGCAGCCACAGCAGCCTGGTTGGCTGCAAGGACACACTGGGAGTGCTGGGTGTTCACATCCAAGTGCTCCTGTGCATCCCAGAGGTGAGGAAAAGGTGAATACCAAGAACAGCATCACCCACGTGGCAGGGAAGGATCTCCTACAACAAAACACAAGGAACAAAACATGACAGGAATACGTGCAAAGAACAGGGAGGTGGCTTTCCCCCTCTGCTCTTGTCAAACCCCACCTGGAATGCTGCACACAGTTCTGGTGTCCCCAACATGGGAAGGACATGGAACTGCTGGAGCAAGTCCAGAGGAGGCCACGAGGTTCGTAAGTGGACCAGAGCACCTCCCCTAAGGAGACAGGCTGGGGAATTTCGGGCTGTCCCGCCTGGAAAAGGTTGTGTGGAGACCTCACAGCACCTTCCAGTGTCTGAAGGGTGACAGGAAAGCTGGAGAGGGACTGTTCATCAGGAACTGGAGTGACAGGACAAGGGAGAATGGGTTCAAACTGGAAGAGGGGAAATTCAGGTTAGATATCTGGAAGGAATTGTTCCACGTGAGGGTGGGGAGATCCTGGCACAGAGGAACTTCCAGGGATGAAGCAGCCACAGCTTCTCTGGGCACCCCGTGCCAGGGCCTCCCCACCCTCACAGGGAACAATTCCTTCTCAAACTCCCATCCATCCCTGCCCTCTGGCAGTGGAAGCCATTCCCTGTGTCCTGTCTCTCCATCCCTTGTCCCAGGTCCCTTCCATCCCCAAGGATGCGGCCATTCCCAGGTGCAGGCAGCTCCTCGGCCAACAGCCAAAAATTCTCATCTATCTCACACACAGCAGAAGAAGCCCAGGCAGGGAGGGAAAACTTATCTTTTAGCCACTGAAGGATGTCACTGAGATGCTTCCAGCTACTTGTTTTCACTTGTATCCAGTCTGACAGGAATTCACCAACTCCCTTCTTTTATCTCTTCTCAGCTCAATGTCAGACAGAAGTAGAGGGAATCTAATGCATCTAATTTAATTCTAAAATTAAAAAGGGTGGAAGACTACTTCAAAACAACATCCTACATTTAACAGTATTTTATTTGCTGCAGGAAATTGCGATGAAATGATCTCTAAGGTCTTTTCCAACTCAAATAAATTTGTGATTCCATGAATATATATGCTGTTTTGAGAGTTAATGAAGGCATGGAGCTTGGGTAATAATTTCTGTTTAAACTACCTCTCATACAGTGTAAATGTGTCCTGATCCAGCTTCTTGATCAGGACACATTTCCTTTTCTATGAACGTTCTGGTGATTCCACAGATCTCAAGCATGATGTAAAAATATGAACAGAATCAGAGCAGGTCCCAGCTGAGACCATCAGTGTATGTGCAATACCACTACTGCTTCAGTTTTTTAATAGAATAATTAAATTACATATTCAAACACAATAAACTGTTCAACCATAGCTAATAGTGGCATTTCAGTAACACTCAGTTTTTCCACGTTCAAAAGGGGGAAGGAAGGTTTAGTGTTTTAAGTGTATTTCACATTGTGCAAATGTCGAGGGGGAAAACAGCCCAGCAAAGGAGCAGAGGTGAACCCTGGCTGGGGAGGGGAGAGGAGAGCAGAGCTCAGCCCTTATCTCTCCTGTCTGGCTGATCCCACAGCTCCCAGATAACAGCCAGCTGGCAAATCAGCACATGCTCTAAATCAGTCACAGCACATCTCCCTTCTTGTCTACATCAGAAACAGGCAGATGGGGCAAAGGGAGGAGAAAGGTGGGAGGTGGCAAGGCAGGCAGCAGGGGAAAGAGCTCCTGAAGCTCTAGGACAGGAGCTGACATGCCAGGCATGGCTTTTCTTCTCCGTATTTTATTGAAAAAGAACATTTCCTGTGGCAACAGCAACTGTGACAACATCCAAACTGTACATTTGAGTGATACTGCCAAGTGGCACAAGGCTATGCTGGATTTATGGAACTGAAACATAACATTTTGTCATTTTCACAAGCTTCTGGACTAGCAAAATATAATATAAATTTGAGGGTTAGGGGAAAAAAAAAAGAGAGGCAACAATTCCAACTATGAATCAGGAAAGTTTCGGCAAATCTCTCCAGAAATTCTTATTGCTTTCCACTTTCAATCTTCCATAACCACTGCAAAAACAACCACATCAAATTCCAGTGCAATTAGTGCTATTTTACGCCCTTCAGCAGAAACTGTCCAGCATAAACTCTAGAAAGCAGCTAAAAATGCAACAAGAAAAAGAAACTGATGGGAAAGACTCCTTGGGGTTAACAAGTGAAAAGGTGTCAGTGTCTCCCAGAGGATCACTCTGTAAGGCCAGACCTTTACGTTCCAAGTTGGCTTAAAAAATATTATTATTAAAAATAAAGTTGACATGATGTGTAACAGTAATTCACTCTTTGGATGCAGTCATTCTGGAATTCTGGGATTTTATTACTAAGTTGTAGCAGATAGAATCTGCACAATAACTATCCTACGTTCTGACAGATACAACAGCATCATTTACCAGTATTCCCTGAAAACAAAGAACTAAAGTTACATTGGGCAGAGTTTGCCATCCCCTCAAATCTTTCCTTCATTTCTTTCCTTGGTTAAGTATGGCTCAAAATAGCACTGGCATGGAAAACTCTGAAGCACAATTTCTTTTGTGGCTCCTTGTCTTGGTTTGAACAGACAGGTGTTTGTTAAGGAAGGCAGGAGCTTCCCTTAAAATGGAGAATGTAAACCCCCTCCCTCTGAATTGTTATAATTTTGAAATCAAGGGGCTCTTAGGTAAAGATATGGGAGCAGGAATAACAGCTGTTTATTAGGAAAAAAAATAAAATAGAAAGTAGTAATACAAAACAACACTGTCAGTCAGAATATGACCTGACACCCTGTGGGTCAGGGTGTTGGCAGCAGTCTGATTAAATGGTGGCTGCAGCCCTCCTGCAGTGACAGGTGTGGCTCTGTTGAAGCAGGGATCTTGTAGAAGTTTTCTTCTAAAGGTCTACTGGTGGTGGTGCAGACGAATCTGGTCTTTTTCTGGGAATTTAGTTGAAAAGAAAGTTGTTCCTTTGGGAATCTAGTGGAAAAGGCTGCCTGTGGTGTTCCAAATGTCAGATTATATCCAGGTAGGAATGCTTGGCTCCTCCCCCTGGGATGACGGAATTTTATCAGCCATGCAGGGACACTCACTGGCCATTAACAGCAGCGATCTCCTGGAGGCAGGGATTGGTTGTGGAAGAGATAAAGAAAACTGCCCCAGCTGGTTTTAACAGGTGACCCAATTAACAGAAGATAACTGCCTCACCTCCAACAGATGGCAATAGAACACAGAGCCCCAGCCACATCCTGCAACCTAAGACATTCCTGTACAGTGTTTTCATGGAATCACAGAATGGTTTGGGTTGGAAGGGACCTTAAAGATAATCCCATTGCAATCCTGTGCCCCTGGCAGTGATACCTTCCACTGGAATGAAAGGTGTTTTCCCTTGTTCCCTCTCACTCACCTGCCATGAGCTTCCCTACTCAAACACAGCAGAGCCAGGAGCACCTCAGGAACATCAAATATCCCGTTCCCAGCACCTCTGCACGGAGCTCTGCCAAGCAAACGAGGCTCTGTTTGAAGAGCAGTGGGTTAGAACATAATGGATTTCATGGACTGAAGGGTTTCTCCAGAAAACTCAACCTTCAAGCAAGGCTTTTGGTCTTGAGGGTGTTTGGGCACAGCCCCGAGGCTGGCAGAGCTCCAGGAGTGTTTGGACAACGCTCTCAGGGATGCACAGGGTGGAACTGTTGGGTGTCTGTGCAAGGCCAGGGGTTGGATCAATAATCCTGGTGGGTCCCTTCCAGCTCAGGATTTTCTATAATTTTATGACCCCTGGCTATATCTCAGAAGGCAAATACTGGGTGTAGGTAAGTGGAATTCCAAAGGAAGAGCTCTCATTGCCTCAGACTCCTGCCTGAACAGGAGATGGGACTGAATAACCCAGAGTCCTTCATTCAGAAGCAACTGGGCTTGTGATGTCCAAGCTTCCCTAGCCTTCACTGTACTGCAGGACCTTCCTGGAGTGGAGAAGCTGATAAGTGGTGCAGGAATTACTGAAGAGCTCCAGCAAGTCTCAAGGCCTTGCAGCAGATGCGAAGGAGGCACCAAAAAAAAAAAAAATCAGGAATATCTTGGATTTGTTTGAAGTTTGGGAGCCCAGTTATCTTTCTGAAGCAGATCCTTTAATTGGTAGCTTGTGTGGGTTTTGTTATTTTTTTCCTGTATGAATAAAGGACTCAGAATGAAGTATTTTGAAGGGTATTTTGACCTCTGCAATGGTCAGAGTTTTATTGCTTAAATTTCAGCTGCAGAATTTGTTTCATGGCATAAAAAAGCACCAGCCAATGGTGAAATAAAATATAGAGAATAGATTTAATGATTTTACTACCATAGACATAACTGAAAGGCAGCAGTATGACAGCTGATAACAAAAATTAGAATTGAGAAGCTGTTTCCTCTCCTTCTGCATATCAGATGAATACAACTTGCAATCCATTTTGCTGCTGCCAGTGTATACAATGAGAGGAAAAGTCAACTAAATCAAGTCTGATCACTTCAAGCTTATCCTGTGATACTTAGAAATCCATTTTCACAGAGTATTTCAGATTGCAAAGTGCTTAAGGTTGTTGGTTTTCACAATTGTTTAACACTTTATAAATATTTTTACCCCATTTTTACATGCAGACCAAGTGGTATCAAAATGCTGAGGCCTACCAAATTCCAATTTTTTACGATGTCCTGCAATTAATATTTTTCTTACAGAGTCTCATTTTTACTTCCACAGCAATACTGAGTTCCTCGGGAGAAAACCACACCGTCCTATTTGAGCAAAAGATTTTTTCTGCAATCAGAAACAGCCTCTTTAAAACAAAATCCCCAAATACATAAAAAAAAAAACCCTGTGAAAAAGCATACACAGTTCAAAGCCTAAACTTGTGCAGCTAAAAGGAACAAAGGTAATCACTGTTCTTTGGAAAATTCCTCCAGTGCTCCAAGGCATTCCAGGCGTAGCTGGCGGTTACTTAGTTTCTACTGACAAAACTAATTTTTGCCAGCTCACTCAAAACTATTAAAAGAAAAAAAAAAAGCCCCAAACCCCAAGAACTTGGGTTGAGCAGCAGCTCTGTGGGTTTGGGGTATTTCGTACTTGCAGCTAAATTTTCTGTATTGTTGGTACAATAATCTGCTTAGTCCTGACCACATTCAAGCGGTGCATGGAGCCCATAAAGCTGGTGTTATGACAAGGGGATTACAACTTTATCCTTTTGTTTGTAAATACTCAGATGTCAGGATACTATTGTGCTCTAGAGAATGTTTGGTGAACAGCCAGTCCTCAAACTTTCAATTACTATTGTGAATTACAGTATTTTTTAATGAAGTGGGCTGTAGCTACCTTTTTATAGCCACATGAGGGAGGGGAAAAGCCTCCTAAGGATGTGGCGGCTTTTTAACTCCTCCAGGAGATCCTAAGTGGAAAATGATGGCAGGTGGAGAAGCAGGAAAATACACAATATATGGTAAACTTGTTCTACAGCATCAACAAACTCAGCATTCACATCCAGGGTAACCTTTAGCCAAGCCACTGGCACACAGGATTAATCCCAGAATGATCTCCTGGGCACTTTGGAAAGCAAAAGATTGGAACTACAAGGAATTTAACCCTTGAAAGGGTATTTAAAGAACTCTCACAGGTCCACCAAGACTGGGTTCTCCATCTTTGGTAGATCACCCAGCTGCATCATCCAATCCATAAACTCATTAGAGCCTCTACCTTAAACCAGTTTGAGTTTCTGTCCTCCTTGAACACACAAATACATCAGCCAGAATCACTTGGAAAGAGAGCTGATTTTCCCAAAGACTCCGTGATATTTACACAAGTACCTAAATACAAACGTGTGCACCCAATATTCTTTGAAAAAAGAAGAATCCCACAACAATTCGGGTTGGATGGGACTTTAAGGCTCATCCAGTGCCACCCCCTGCCATGGGCAGGGACACCTTCCACTATCCCAGCTTGCTCCAAGCTCCATCCAACCTGGCCTTGGACATTTCCAGGGATGCAGGGGCAGCCACAGCTTCACTGGGCACCCTGTGCCAGGGCCTCACCACCCTCACAGGGAAGAATTAATTTCTCTCTAAAATCTCCTCCAGCCCCTCTCTGCTTCACCCTCACATCAACCAATCATTCCACACTAAGGAAATTATTGTATTCAACTCACAGAAACAAATGCCTCACCAAGAGCATTCTGAAAATGCTGGTAATGTTTTTTATTTCTTTTAAATAGGCACTAACTCCCTCCAAGTACAAATGTGTAGAGGAGGTGTCTCTGAGTACTTGCTCATTCCCCATCTACTCTCCTACTGAATTACCAACACCACGAGGCAACTCTGTACTCACAACACCTGACAGATGACATTTTCTGACATCCCCAAAAAACCTTCAGTCATTATCTCACGACTGTCCAGGCAATTTGTGTGAGATAATCACCAGTGCAACTTGGAGACACCTTCCAGTCCTGAGGCCTAAATGAGAAGTCAAATTGCTTCCTTCACTTTCTCTTTTGGTTCCACAGGTCTGCCTTGTCCTCCAGCGGAGAGCGCCATCCTCCTCCCTTTGGACTTGGTTCTCCAACTTCTTTACCACATCCAGCAGGCATCAAGCAAGTAGGAAATGTTTGAAGTGGCAGCAGTTCAAAAGGGAACATTGTTGTGGCCACATTTTGTAAAGAAATCAATGTTAATGGTGTGGTTTGTGCATTTATGAGATTGGGAATTTCACCGGGTACAGCAGCCTGGCACTTTCTGAATCTTGATGCAATTTCAGCATCACTGGATCTCCAACTGATGAAAAGGGTGCATGCACAGAGCCAAAATTTATACCTCAGAGTCATTTCTGGTGCCTCCAGAACCAGATGCCTGCTAAGCACAGTGTTGTTTTCATGTGGTAAAGTCTATTCATGGCCTGTTTTGGATCCAGCTCCAAATGAGGGATTCGAGCAGTATTTAAAATACAAACACACTGGAAACCACAAATGATGTTGTTCTATGGTGGATGGGGAGGAGGGAGAAGATCAGAGCTGTAGGCAAGAAGGGTTGGTCATTAGCATAAAAAAGTGATTTGTCTTGGCTCCACCATTCAGTAATTGCCTGAATTTCCTCACTTCAGCACATCCATCCACGTTCCATGATCACAGTGATAACCCAGAGGCTGCTGCACAAGATCTGGGCACTCCCAACCCAAACCTTCCATCAGCTTCTAAGGAGCCTGGGAGGTGAAAAAACAGCACAACTCATCTGAATCATGCTGCAAATGAGAATAGCAGCTTGTCAAGGCACTGGCATCTAAAAAAGAGCACTTCAACAAAAGCCTGACATGTATGAGAAGCCTCCAACATTCAGCTAGAGTAAAATTAGTGTTTATATGTTTAAAAAAAGAATGATGTCATGCTGTCTTTTGCTCTTCCCAAGAGCACAGACTCTGGACCCTCGCTGATCAAAGCTTTCAAAGCTGTCTATATTTCTCCAAGCCATTTAAGACAACCTGACTGACAGTGTGGAGATAAGGAAGCAGGCAGCAATCAATATCCTTATCACCACTCCTGGAGAGATCTCACAGATGCAGAGATGTGGTGCTCAGGGACATGTTTTAATGGTGGGCTCGGCAGTGCTGGGCTAATGGTTGGACTCCACGATTTTTAAGGTATTTTCCATCCTAAACAATTCTGCAATTCTATTATCCCAATTTCTTCCCAGTACCCCATCTAACTCCAGAAATCTTACTACAGAAGTACCTGGCAGGAGGAAATAAATACAAACTTTGTCCCAAAGAAAGCAAGAAAGAGCTGCTTTCCAGGGTAACATTTTTGAAGCAAGCTCTCTTCTGGCTGACCTAGAAAAGCAATCCTTATCCTCAGTGTACCACTGGAATCAGCTGTTTTTCCTTCCCAGCACAAGGATGAGAAATAAGCTATAATTGACCTGTTGGCTGAAAAGCAAAGGGAAAATACAGCATATTATGAAAACTACAGGCAAGCCTTCACCATGACAGCTCAGCTCCCATGTCCTGTATCTGCCCTGCTAATGGCTCCAGACTGCTGAAAAAAATGTCAGAGCGCTCTAGGCAGAATTAAATATTTGCTTAAACCTAGAATTGCACCGAAGTGAACAGATCTGCATCAAGAACTTGTTCTGAAGACAAAAAATAACACCTTTGGAGTGAGAAGGAAAGAGAGACCCATTCATTATTTGGTGGGAAAAGCCTAATTATTTATTCCTAAACAGGTGTTGCTGATTCACTGTAGCATTCCTCTGTGCCCTAAATTTCCCAAATGCATCTTTTGGCCACATGATGAACCTACCCATCTGCTTTGTCTATTCCTCTCCCTCCCATCTCAGCAAATGGCTGTGGTCATTTTTAAGTGTAGGAAATATTTTGTGAATTATTCTTGAGTCAACACACTACAGAACTATTTCAAAGCACTGCAGTCCTTTCATGCCCATTGTGTTCCAACTTTAAGCTCTCATTTGGGCAATCAGATAATCCTGAAGAATTTAATGAGGAAGATAATTTTGAATACACTTGTATTCCATACTTCTTGTTCCAATGATAGTCATTCTTGTGTACAAAAAATTCTTTCACTTGTATCGACACCCAGCACCCCAAAAACCAACGTGGCAGCTGCTGAAGGGTTTGTTCATTACTGCTGCTAATTTATTCATGCTGGAGAAAATAGGAATCAGGAACAGGCATTAGCAGAGGACTGTGACTGGTGGGACCAAGTGCAGGAGCTACAACGTCGAGAATGCAAAACCACCCCGCCCCAAATTAATCCAGAATTGAGTTAGCTGGAGAAGGCACTGAAACTGGGCTTGGTGAAGCCACACATCATTTCTGGCTGATAAACATTCTCCCAGAGACTGTGGCCTGCAGAACTGCAAGGAGCAATCAGGGATTAAGCTATCGTTTCATGCTCTGGCAGCTGAACGCAGATATTCAACAAGGTGAAACACGCACCACACACCATCACTTATCCCTTTCAGCCAAGCAAATCGTGTCAGGCTAAATCCCACCCTGTACTCTCCTGCCAGACAATCTCCTGGGCCTGGATCCTGGCCAGAGACTCGCTGGCTTTTGCCAACCCTCATGTTGTCCCAGGGCAGGGCAGAGAAGTGTTTGCAAGGACGATGCAATTCCCACTCTCGGGCAGACTGCTGGGAGACTGCTCCTGGTGCTCCAGGATTAGATCAGGCTTCTAAAAAGTGCAAACACGAGTCCTCTGCTCTATCACTGACTTTTATCACATATTTTTGCAGTGCCTGAAGTGAAGGAGGGATGCAGGGCCTTTAGGCATGGGATGAGAACTTACACTCTGCAGGTTGCCAGGAGATTTTCCAAGGGAATTCAGGCAAAACCCAGGAGCTCTGGTAGCAAATCTTTCCCCAGCAGCCTCAAAGCACCTACAAGCCAAGGTCAGAGTTGCTGCTGAAAGTGCCACAGCTGCCAACCAGATTTCCTCCTGCCTCACTCTTATCCCTAATTACTTCTAAGAGCTTCCCACAAGCAACACCATGGATTCGCTTCCTGTGCTGCTCTTATTCCCAGAGCTGTTTATCTCCCCAGCACGCCTTCTCTTTTGAAATCTCTTTCAACACCTCTCCCTCAAACAAAAAAAACACTCCAAAAGGAGACTTAAACCCTTCCATAACGCTGTTTCTAGTGCAAAAGCTGTTTATGGTTGTAGATACTTTTTTTTTTTTTAAGTCCTTTTCAGGACATTCCACATGTGCTAGGTTACATTCGGTTCAGGCCAATTAAAAGTTCATTGTATGGTCAAGTGTTCTGTGCTGCACAAATGCAGCTCTGTGCCTCTTTAGTACCATCCCCTCACTTAAACATTAAGAAGAGGCTGAAAATAGGGAAAACAGCAGACAGAACAGAGAATCACAGAGCTGGATAACAAGAGATGATGCCCCAGGGCTCTGTGTGAACGAGTCTCATGTAGTCACTGAGAAAAGAATTTTAGGATGGTTTGGAAGGAACCTTTTAAAGGTCATCTCTGTCAAGATACCAGGGACACCTCCCACTGTCCCAGGCTGCTCCAAGCTCTGTCCAACCTGGCCTTGGACACTTCCAGGGATCCTGGGGCAGCCACAGCTTCTCTGGGCACTCTGTGCCAGGGCCTCTCCACCTGTTTTTAAAAACCCTCTTAGATCTGATCTAAAATGACTTTGCTCCAACTGCAGGACATATTGAAATTCAGTGTTCCAAAACATTGTAAATTCAGTGTTCCAAAGCTTTTTCTGGACTAAAGCACCTACAATGTCCATCCTGGATGGAGACAACAGTTGTTTGGCTTTTCTGTGAATGGCATCGTAATAAACTGGTTTTACAGGAAGTCCCAGTGAACAGAGCAATCCATCACCCAGAAACTGGGACCTCTGTGTTGATTCCTACTGCCACGAATGATTAATACAAAATGGATGCTTGGGATTGATGAAAATATCAAAATATATCCATTCTCATCACTGATTATGTGCTATAGCCCTGCAAAAATACTGTCACCAGTTAATTCTGTCAAAAAGCAATGTAATTAAAGAGAGAAAAACCCCTAATAACCGAGAAAAGCAATCTCATTTCCTTGTAGGAATCTGAGAGAATTTCTTGTTCGTACTTCTAAATTCTTCACCTAAATGTGGAATTGTAGAATCATAAAGGTCAGAGAAGACCTCTAAGAGCATCGAGTCCAACTGTCAACCAGCAGCACCACCACAGTCACCACTAAACCATGTCCCCAAGTGCCACATCCAGACTTTTCTGAACACTTCCAGGGATGATGATTCCACCACTGTCCTGGGCAGCCTGTTCCAATGCTTGACAACCCTTTCCACAAAGAAATTTTTCCTAATGTCTAACCTAAACCTCCCCTGGCACAATCTGAGGCCATTTCCTCTCATCCTGTCATTTGTTACCTGGGAGGAAAGACTGATCCCCACCTCACTACAACCTCCTGTTAGGGATTTGTGCACTTTTGCAACCTTTAAAAATAATCTACTGCCATTACAATACCACAGTCATAGCAAATTTTGTGTAATTTCTTTATGAGAGAAATACAGCCTGTGTTCCATGGGACTTCTGCTCATTTGGGGCACAACACTCTCGGCAGAAATTTGAAATTCTAGAAGTGTAAAAACCTAAAAAAAGATGAAAAAAATCAACTTCAACCCAAAATTTGAACTAAAATTTACCTCCTCACACTGTTCTTTCATTCCACAGTAGCCACCAGCACCAGACACTTGCTGGCAGCTGCTTTCACTTAAAACTTCTCTTTTCCTTTTACAAAGATCTATTTGGAAGACAAATTCTCATATGTGCC
The DNA here is from genome assembly GCA_013397155.1 of Irena cyanogastra. Lineage (NCBI taxonomy): Eukaryota > Metazoa > Chordata > Aves > Passeriformes > Irenidae > Irena > Irena cyanogastra. The sequence goes on along the minus strand of VWZV01005857.1, from coordinate 57,470 downwards.
ATGTGGAAAAGAGTTTCATATTTTGTGGTCTCAGTGATTAAATAGTGTGATAGTTCACAAACACAGTAAAGGAGTCATTAATTTCCCTGGGGAAAAAAAAACACCTGAAGGTGATACCAAATAAACTTGTCAGCTCCTGGTGCCAAGTTTGCATTGCAAAGAAGTTATTTTTAGCCTGCAAGTGTGGGCTACACAGCAAGTTGCTGGTATTCATAAACAGGGATGGGATGTGAAGCTTTCATGTGCACTGAACAGAACCAAAGGATGTTTCCTGCTGAATTCTAACTTTGAACTCCCAGGCTGCCTGCTGCTCGTCTCTTCTGGCTGAAAAATATCTTGCTTTTAGATGCAACTTGTTGCCTGCTTGACTGTGCTTCATATGGGACAGCACATGCAAAAGCACTTTATGTGACACTATCATGATTTAGCACTGAGCACAGCAGTTCCCTAAAACAAGAATAAAAGCAGATGTCTTCTTGTATCTTGAGAAGCTCTTTTAATTATTTTCAACAATATATCACCAAGAAATGCATTCTTTTTGCTAATGCTAAATGAGATTTGGAGATTAGAAAGGTCAACAATACCTTGTGCTCTTCCTGAATTACACAGAGCAGCTGTGAGTATCTATAATGATGAACAGGCAGATACTGGAATTTTATCAGATGAACAGGACTGGCTTACTCTCAATCTGAAGTAAATGCTCTTATAATCACCCATATTTTATTCTTCTAAATCCAAAAGACATCAGACCATTCTGAGAAGCCGGAAGCCAAATATTAAATTGTCCATTAAAGATTATACATCTAATGCTCGACACACACCTCTTCGTGTAGAATGACAAAACAAGAACCATTAAATAAGTTATTCCTCTAAAACTGTCCTGCTGGATTCCCTGGTGACTGCACTGCCCAGAGTCACAAAGCAGCTCCACAGCCACTGCAAAAACCCAACAATCCCACCTGGAACATAACATGGAACTCGAAGGTCAGCTCCTCTCCTTCCTATTTGTACTATTACCATAAGAAATGTTTTCTAACAACAGTTCCTTGTTACAATTCTTTGCCCACTTACATCAAATAAACTCAGCCATCTTCAATTCCATGGGTATGTTTTCCTGGCTCTAACTCCCCCAAACTGTGGGGATGTGTCAACTCAGTTGCTTCCTTACCAAACAAAACCCACCCACACGTACAAGTTGCTAAAAAAACCATTATCTTTAATGGCCAGCCTCTGTTTTGGTGGGGTTAGGGGTGGGAATGGGAAGGAGGACTCTCTGTCAGAGAGGGAGGAAAGTTACTGTGTGAAAACTGACCAGAAGTCTCATTAAAAATAAACTACAGAATATTTGTGGATTAGTTGTTCCACAGAGCTCACGCTCTGTCCACCACCACAAACCATCATTTAAGTCACAAAAACAGTAACTGAGGGGAAAAATAATAATCCCCAAACTGGTAACTTCACAAAGAAGTTTGCTGTACACCAGCAGCTAGCAGAGATTTAAAGAGACAAAGTATGCTGCACCAGGGAAACACAGACATGGAGCCAATATTTCCTCTCTGAACACGGAGAGGGGGAAAATCGACAGCCAAAATTCTCTGAGAGTCACCAGTCTGGTCTGCTCATCTGGAGCACAGGGCTGAGATCAGGGAGATGAGCAGACACCAGGGTAAAATCAAATCACTCTGAACACCCCACACACTTTCCTTTTTGTCCTGGGCTGGCTAAATGACGCCTTTATCCCCAATCATCTGCTCTGTTTAGGCTGGATAGTAAGTTTTGCACCTTTAAGGTTTGTTCCGAGAGCGACGGGGGGAGAGAAGGAGCGCGGAGTTTGTTACCACAAACTGCACTCGCTCCCTCGCGTCCTGCTCCTGGGCTGTGCTGTCTGCGGATGGACAGACGGCAGGACAGAGCGCTCCTTTGCTTTTAGATAGTTTTTAGCTAGCTGAGGCAGAGAAGTTCCCTGGACTGTGGGTTTTCTTTCTCTTTGGACCTGTTTAACCCTGCTCTGGACTGAACAGCCAGAAGAGCAGCGGCAGCTCGCACCTGAGGCCCGCCGGGCCGGGCCTGGGCCGTGGCATTTCCAGCACCGGAGGGACTGAGAGAGACTGAGAGAGCCAAGCCACAGCCCACAGAGAGGACTTTGAGTTTGTCATCTCTTTTACAGCAGCAAGAGGTTTTATAGTTTAATATTGTTCATTTTTTCTTTGTGCTAGTGAATGCTTTACCTATTAAATAAATAGTTTTTTCCACTTTTCTACAAGGAAATCTTTTCCCGAACCAGTTGAAGGAAGGACTACTTGAATTGGTTCAATTTTTCCTAGAGAAAACCCCTTTAGAGGGTTTCCTCACAAAATTGCCCTAAACCAAGACACTTTTCCACATCCCTTGCTCTTGCTGGTCGCCTCACACAGCCCGTGGCTGAAGCCACGGTGACACAGAAGTTTTTTAGCTGTTACACCATCTACAAATGCCAAAATGAACAAATCTGCATTTGAAGACAGCAGACCTTCTTCTGCAGAAGTGACAGTGGCAGTGCTGCACAGCCCTGCCACAGCCAGCCCTAAAAACCTGGGTTGGACCTCACTCCTTTGGACAGACCAGGCTATCCTCCTCCTCCTCCTGCTGCCAACAGAAACAAGAAAGGAAAAGTCTTTATTTTGCAGGCAGGTTGGGAGACTGTCCAAGGTCAGCTGCTCTAGGATGATGCCTGTGTCGCAAAAAAAAAAAAGTTTGTGAACAGTTGTTTTCCCCAAAACACAGCCCTGAAAGTGGTGGGTAAAAGAACTCTCTTTCCCTCAGCATTTTTTTTTTTTGCAAAGGGAAGGGACTTTGACAAAAAGAAAACCAACTTAACGTGTCTGAAATGAGTATCAGACTTCCAGATAAAAACGTGTGACATTGTAAGAACTAAATAGAAGAACTGACACAGTATAGGAGAGGAAAAAAAGCAAAGGGATTTTGATGTAAAGTTCAGATCACATGTTCCAGCTGAGTGAGTTTCTCAAAAATCAGCTTTCAGGACTACTCTTGCTGTCCTTGGCTACTACTATTGATTCCTCTTGAACACAGGCTTGATTTTAACACATGATACCAGCTAATTTGTCCACTTTTGATCTTACTAAACTGGCTGGCTTTTAGCTGGTTGCGGTTTTTTGTTTGTTTAATCACCTCTGATTATGAGCATCAATTTCTCAGCCATGTAAATGCAATTATTGAGCAAAGCCCATATAAAAGACACTGGCATTCCTAAGCAGCAATACCCTAAGGAGTTACCCATTTCTCTATTGCATTCAGTTTTCTGTAATATTAAATGCATGTTCGCCATATTCAGTAGTGAGATATGAATTTCCAGAACCATTACAGGTGACCTAATGTATAAAATTAACTTCAGAGACTGTCAAGTTATTTGACAGCATTTAAAAGAGACATACGAAAGAAATAAGAAACTGATCCGAATTTCACAACACACATTTGTACTGTTCTGCTCCTTCTCTCTGCCTCTAATGTCATGAAATTAAATACAGGCAGAAAGAACACTCTAAAATCCCAGTATTCAGATATATACAGCAGAAAAAGTACAGGTTTTAGGAAAGACAGTCTGGTACCTTTGTCACCTTGACAGTATCCCTTTAACCTCATTATTGTTCTGCAGCCAGGATAACAAAATAGACAAGATGTCTAATTACCATAATTTGTCCACTCTGGCTTATAAAACCCTTAAATGCTCATTCATGCAGCTGATTGAATGAGTCTGTCCAAGCATTACAACAAACACAGAAAAGATGCTGGATACTCAATTTGGTCACTTGATGCCACAGGAAAACAGGACACAGCAAGAAAATTTCTCTGCACAGGTACTGCCCTTGGTAGAATTGCCCATGCTCTTGGAATGTGCAATCTCCAGGATTTCCTAACCAGCTCCCATAAAAAGAAAGCCAGACAGAAATTTAAGGTGCTATTTTAAGCACAGGGTGAAGACAGGATGTTGAACGATGGATTGTCACTGCAGCCTCATCACACCCAAATTCTTTATTTAATTAATCAGTAGCAGCTTGTGAGTTAGCACTACTCCAGCATGTTTAAGATGAGCAGAGGGGGACAACTGCCCTGGCCCTGGCTCAGGGCTGGACTGAGGGGTGACAGCAAAGCATTGCTGGTCACAGTGTCCAGGAAATCAATTTCCAGGGAATGAAGCACTTTGTACAAGCGGCACAATTATAAATCAAACGGGTGGAGGGGTGGCTTCTGTGCTGTTTTCTCCCTCCTCCCCCATAGAATCCATAAATTAGCATTTATGCAAGACTGGAGCAGCACTGGGATGCAGCCTCACCTGACTGCCCAGGCACACAGGGCCACTTGGTTTTGGGTAGAACTGATACCAAAAGGACACAGGGTTTTGAAACTCTCAAGAATCACAGCTGGAACAAATTCCGACACTTGGCCCACACAGAGGAGCTTCAAAATATTTTGGTGTTAAAAGCAAATACCTGACAAAAAGCCTTCCTTGCACACATCTCCCTCCTCACACCTCTATTTTTACACTTGAACTTCAATTTTCCCATCAGGAATTTCATGACCGAATGCTCCCAGAGGGAAGAGCTGGGTTGTGCAATTCCAAACACACAAGTTTCCATTTATTGTTTCACAGAATAAGAGGAAAATCCAGCCTCTCCAAGTACAACACAGCATTTCAAAATTACATTTGCCTTCCAGAGTTGAAAGGGAAAGAAATGTCCTTAAAACATGACTTGCAAAAAGAAAGGAAGAGAAAGTATGTTACAGGCATAAAGCTGTATTGTGAGAGGCTGCTTGAAAGGCTGCCAGCGCTGCAATTCCCCACAGCTCCTTTGTAATCCACCACATCACAAACATCAGGACTACCTAGTATGATTTTTATTTTCAAGCTAAGTGGGTTCTGATACCAAGAGAGTGATTTTTAAACTCTCAAGCTCTTTTGTTAGACTCTCAAAGGGGCCTGGCTTGTGTCAAGTCCAAGGCTTCTTTCAGAAATCAGGCAGAGGACTTGACTTGCTTAAAAATCACTGAGCAAACCCAAAAGAAATTACCAGGGGAAAAGAAAAATCAGATCTCCCAATATTCTCCCCTATTTATTCTTCTCCAATGGAACTGCTTTTTTAAGTTCAACTGCTAAATGTAATTTTTTCCAATGACTTACGAGCGCTTAAAGGAAAAATTGGATATGAAAACCTTTCAAATGACACAACCCTTAATGGGAAACAACCCTCCATTAGAAAGAAAATCATGGACAAGTACACACATGAACATCCCTGCACTTGATCCAAATAAAATTAAATAAAAATAACCCTGCTTAGTTTAACTAATGAGCTCAGAGATCTATCAATTACCAATACACAATGAAGCAAGCAGTATTTCAAGCCCAGTGCAGTAATTTACGTTCTTAAACATGTCTTATCAAACTACCACAGCAAGATATTTTAAAAAAATCTACATTTAAATGTGATAAACCTTAGATCAGGCTGGCTTTGGGTTGTTGAATGCATCTGCCCAGTGATTCACTGACATTAACTCAGCTACCTGTGCTACCAACACACACTAGATGATTCAGAAACGGACGGAATAAATGTAAAGCTTTCCTTTATTATTTTTGTTTTTTGAACAAAATAAAAGAATCACAAGTCTGTTGATGCCTCCTGCATTGTTCCCACTGCATGGATATGACAAAGAGGAACAGTAACTTAGGCAGGGCTGTGTTGGCAGCAGAGCCTGAGCTCAGTACGTTTATCCCCCCTCCCTGCTCCATGTTTTATTGCCAGTCATGCCAAGCTAAGGAAGAGAATTTCATAGCACAAGGCATTTTGTCCAGCACTGAAGGCCTTCAGAAAGAAGGGAAGAGGAAGGAGATGGTATTTCTTAAGGCCCAAACCCAAAGTATCGCCCTGCCTTATCCCAGGTGGCTCCTTCCCTTCTGCCACATTAACTGAGGTTTGTTCATGGAGCTGCTCCTGCCAAGGCAACCAGAATCCTGCAGAGCCTAAAGGGGCTGCAGGAGAGCTGGAGAGGGACTGGGGACAAGGGACGGAGGGACAGGACACAGGGAATGGCTTCCCACTGCCAGAGGGCAAGGATAGATGGGATATTGAGAAGGAATTGTTCCCTGTGAGGGTGGTGGGCCCTGCCACAGGTTTTCCCAGAGAAGCTGTGGCTGCCCCAGGGTGCCTGGAAGTGTCCAAGGCCAGGTTGAACACTGGGGCTTGGAGCAACCTGGGATCATGGAAGGTGACCCTGCCCATGGCAGAAGGTGGCACTGGATGAGATTTAAGGTCCCTTCCAACCCACACCACAACCATGCACCACACTAAGTCTGGCCATCCTATCCCCTCAATATTCAGAGATATTACAGCTGCAAAGAAGAGTTACACAGCCAACCTGGCCTTGCAAACACCAGCTACACAATTACAACATTTGGCCATCACTGCTCCCTTTTGAAACATATCCTCGTTCCTGCCAACAAGAACTCACTGTTACCTGTCACAGCCAGTTCCAATAGCTCATAACTTCTACCCTTAAGAGTGGTATGGATAAATTCCCAATTTGTATTTTTCTAGTTTTAGGCTTTCATACACTTGGGTCTTCATGCTGTCTTTCCCTTGTCACAACACAGGTTTCCAAGCTGATGGCAGCACTTTGTGTCAAGCACTGAGGTCCTCTGGTAGCTCCAGCACACAAAATACTTCACTATTTATGATCCCTCAGCCTCTAAAACCTTGGTGTGAAGGTATATTTCAGCAAAACAAAGTAAATCCAGTAATGTGACAAATACATGCTGTCAGAACATATCCTTCACACAAAATATCACATTTTATCTTCAGTCCCATCCTAAGGTGTCTTACAAACCTTTCCATGAGACCGCCTTATCAAGAATTAAGAAACAAGGGATAAGCAGGTAAAGCCATTCCATACTCTCAGCTTACAGACTACCTGGTTTATATAACGGGAATGGACATTTTTACTGAATTATTCCAATAAAATCCCAGAATGAAAAATGCCATGGCAAAGAGCAAACATGCAAGGCTACAGCATAGAAAATAGCCTTGTTTTCACAGAATGACTACTGCAAAGACATTTAAAAGCACCTCATTTTCAAGTACCAGAGGGCAGGAATAAAAATTCTTTCCTTTTTTTTTTTTGCTATAGCTAAATAGGAAGCATAAATCTATCAACAGGCACTTCATGTTTCTGTCAAGGAAACTGCTCCACCTGAAGAGGGATCCCCACATGAGAGCAGCACAGATCCTCAGCTAAAATCTCCATGGTACCAGAAATCTGAGTGCCAGGAGATGAGCAGACAGTATCAGTAAACAAGCAGGACAGAGGGTAGAATAGGGAATAATTAATCACTCAGATTGTTAGAAAACAGCTGTCATTTCAAACAACTCAATTGGCCCCTATTTACCTTGTAGGGTTTGGAGTTGAAGTGAGCAGTGTTGAACCAGCATCACTTCTGTTGCTGACACCACAAGACTTGGCAGCAGTAAATCTTTCACTGCAGTAAGCAGTCTCAGATGATCAACAATATTCCATCTGCATCAGATCCTCAACCACTGCTAATTAAAAACCTGATGAAAGGGAATGGGCTATTTTGAAGCAGTGATTCATCGGATAAACATGACATGCATGGGTGGTTCTGTGTGCAAGGTCTACCTTTAACTACCAGGAATAAAAAGTTATAGCATGCAAAAACATTTTAAAAAAATCAACAAAAAAACCTCATTTCAATCCACCCTGTTCAACTCTTTAAGAACATGAAAATATTAGTTTAGTTTCCCACAGCACAGGAGAATCGTACACACTGCAAAACCCCTGGACACAGCACCAGGAGGTGATTCCTAAAAAAGATGCTTTGAAAAATAAAGACTTTGAGCCATGGAAAGTGAGTGTTTACAGGAAGGAACCTGCTCTGCCTGGATCACTGCTGCGAAGCAAAGAGACCTTGAAGTCCTCTGTGGCTGCATTGTTCCAGTTGATAAATGGCAAGGTAAACCTTGCAGGGGGTTAAAACAAAACTCCAGCACTTGCAGCTCTTTTATGGCTTCAGGAAGAATTGTGAGCCAGCACACAAAGCTGTCATGTGCTCACTCCACAGATTCCATCAAATACTCCAAGTTATTGGTTAAGTAACTAGTTTATTAATTAATTAAAAACTAATTTTAAATTAATTAAAAAGTAATAAAACATTTAGAGCAGCTGTGGTCACCTAAGCAAGAACACCAGGCCAGGAAAAGCATGCCCTTTAAAAAGGGAGATTCACCCAAGAGGGCAGAAAATGTTGGGTTTTGATGCCTCCTCAGAATTGCCCAGGTTTGGGTTTGGCCTTCCTGAACTTAAATACCCTGCATTAGCAGCCCAGAGGTGGAAGAGTGCTACTCAGACCCAGCACAGGACAGAACCACCCCAGTTTGGTGTTAGAACTGCTCTGCAGCATCTAACAGCTGACTAGAACCCAAAAATTCAGTAATCCATCTAATTCTGCTTCCTGGGCAGAAAACTGATGGACCAGACAGGAATGAGAACTCTGCTCCCTAAAATACTTCAGAACTGGTAAAACACTGGCAGAGGTTGCCCAGGGAAGCTGTGGCTGCCCCTGGATCTGTGAAGTGTTCAAAGCCAGGCTGGATGGGGCTTGCAGCAACTTGGGATGGTGCAAGGTGTTGGAGTTGGATTGGGATGAGTTTTAAGGTCCCTTCCCACCCAAACCATTCTATAATTTGATATATTCCACTCAGATCAAGGCGAGAGTTTGCTTATCCCTGTTTGTACATCACAAACACGATGGATGAAAGAAAAGGAGACAACTGGGAAGGTAAAAAAGAGGCACCCCCTGAACAAGCATCACCTTGAAAGCACTGAAATCACTTCCAGTGGGCTGTTCTTTATCCTCTGTGATCACTGCAGGTCTCTGCACAAATCCTGTAGCAACAGATAATTCTCTCTGGGGACAAGTTTGCTTTGTCCCGGGCACTGTGCCCTTTCTGGGAAGAAGCACTGCCATGGCAACAGGGTGAGGTCACCCTGCAGGGAGTTTTCAAGGCCATTTTGGGGTCCCTTCCCTTCCGTCACTCAAAAACCTTAAACAAGGTTTGAGACACAGAGGAAACCCTCCCCCATATTCAGATGCACCATTGGTCTGATTTTTTCATTTTCTTTCTTTTAGCATTTAATAATAGCAAAGGGCTACAAATGAGCCCTATAGGAGAAGTCATAATTTGAGTGTATTCACTTGGTTCAGCAATGAAAAAGATTCCCTATAAAGCATCAGTGGCAAGAGACTCACACAAGAACAGGCTCCAGTGACTTGGAATTCAAATAATAAACCAAATATCTCCTTTTAAGGGAGAACAAATATCTGTACTCCTGCCATTATTACTCATTTTCCATACTGCCTTTGGTACTGTATTCTAAAATAATATGATTTATAAAGACATTTTAAAATGTCTTCAAATGACATCCTTCAAATCATAATTAAAAATTTAATAACTGTTTCAGCACAAGATTTTTCCTCCTTTTTGAGTTCCCATAAATAGATTTTCAAGTCTGACTATAAACTCATTATTTTTCATTATGTTCCCCTGCAAATGCAGATTAAAAACTTGCTCCAAAACTCCAGTCATAATTCCAAACACAATCATTTGCAAAACAGCAAAGATGGCCATTTCATCCATTTTTATAATATTTTATAAACCACTGTACACAGATGGGACAACAGCAGGAGAAACCACAATTATGCTGTAATTAGTTTCTTGCTGGCCTAAGGATGCCAGGAGAGACGAAGTTGTCGAGTTACTTTCTTTTGTGATAAAAATTAACTTCATTTTTCTGCAAGGATGGATTTCAATACTTTTCCCGAAGGAATCAATCTCTTTCTAAGCATTAATCCTGACAATAAACGAGGTTTAATGACTTTTATAAACTTGGCAACAGTTTTAGAACTTGTTAGTGCCGGTGAAGTCTTTAGAATTAAATCTGCCTGAATTTGCAGCAAGTCTAAGGCACATGCATGACCAGAGCACAGGAACTCCTAAACACTCATCCTTCTACCTCACCTGCAGTGTCTGAATTAATCTGTTTAAATCTTGTCCTGTCCAACATTTTTCCTTACAGCAAACTTAAAAAACACTTTACCAGCACTGCCATTGTCAAGGTTCAAGGATCTAAGTAGTTAATGTTCAAAATGTAAGGAAAAAAAGTTGTTTCAAAAGCCATGGTAACCTGGAGGGTGTCTGGCAAATTTTGCTAAAGGTTATAATCACTGATGTGCTGAAGAACCTCCCAGAGTTAACCCCAGAACTCAGGCAAGATCTTCCCCAAACAAAAAAATGACTGAAGGAAAGAAAAAATAATTTTTAAATCCTTGATTTTTTAGGCCAAAGGATGTCCTGCAGAGTTTGTGTCCACACAAGCCACAGCAGCCAATAACACAAGAAGCTCTCAGCACTGCCTGAATTGGAATTTCTTTGGGTGCCACTTCAACATGAGGTATAAACTAAGTTTTCATTTAAAAGACAATTATTCAAGACGAACATTAGATAATTGTGAATAATTTTCACATTATTTTTATTATTAATTTCACATTATTATTAAGTTTCTGCATGGATGTCCTGCTAAATATAATCTACCAAAAGGTCCAGACTTGTGGCTTGCCAAGAACCCCTCACAAATGAAGCTACAATTAACTGCTGACATCACTACTGCCTTGAAAACAAACCTGTCTCTCACTTTCAAACATATTAATTATGGACACAATTATCCAGTGCCAGCTGGTATTTACACTGAGTTCTGTCAGCTCAGTTCCCACATCTCAGCAAGGCAGGTGCAATCCAAATTCCACTCGGAATCAGGTCACCCTTCAGCAGTATACAAACAACTTACGGCTTTATTAATGCATGGAGAGCTACAGAAATGATCTCTGGAGATGGTAAAAACATCTGGAAATAATCCTGGGTAAACAGCTCCAGGAGACCCTGCCTGAGCAGGGAGGGATGGAGCAGATACCTCCAGGGGCCTCTTCCAGCCTGTGGCTCCACAGGGACATCCCAGTGTCCCAGACTGCCATGAGGAAGCTGCCACCACTCCAACAGCAATTCCAGAGCATTCCAGGACTCCTCTGCCTCTCCCATCTCTGACCTGGAGACAGCCAGGTGATCTCCTTGCTCAGCAGAAAAGCTGACACAGAGCACACAGAATCCCAGCCACGGCCTCTGGAAAGGCGTTGTTGACCTGGGAAAGTGTCACCTGAGAGACCTGAACAGGGACTAGAGGACAAAGAAAATAAAGGTATGAGGAAATGTTTGACTACAGAGTGCACAACAGCCTCAGCCCAGAAAGCCAACATTATCCTGGGCTCATCCCACAGCAGGGGAAGGGGGGGATTCTCCCTCACTGCCCTGCTCAGGTGAGACCCCACCTGGGACACTGCATCAGCTCTGGGGACCCAGCACAAGGAAGACATGGAGCTGCTGGAGAGAGGACAGAGGAGGCCATGGAAGTGCTGTGAGAGCTGCAGCCCCTCTGCTCTGCAGCCAGGCTGGGAGAGCTGGGGGGTTCCCCTGGAGAAGAGAAGCATCCAGGGAGAGCTCAGAGCCCCTTGCAGAGCCTAAAGGGGCTCCAGGAGAGCTGGAGAGGAACTTGGGACATGGACCTGGAGGGACAGGACAAGGGAGAACATTCAAACTGGAAAAGGGGAGATTTGAGTGGGGTATTGGGAAGGAATTGTTCCCCAAGAGGGTGGGGAGGCCCTGGCACAGGGTGCCCAGAGAAGCTGCGGCTGCCCCTGCATCCCTGGAAGTGCCAAGGCCAGGCTGGACAGGGCTTGGAGCACCTGGGACAGTGGAAGGTGTCCCTGCCCATGGCAGGGGTTGGAATGAGATGATCTTTAAGGTCCCTTGCAGCTCAAACCATTCTGTGATTCCAAAAACTGACATGATTTCACACAAAGCTGTACCAGCACATACCAGGATATTCATCACAGAGAACTCTACCAGTTTCACCTCGTGCCACCTTCACAAGTAAAACACCTCACTACTTAACCACGAGGTTCTTAATGATCACCTGAAATGGGGTCATGGAGGACTATGCCCAATTCCAAACCTATGTCCACCTGCTGCAGGAATTACTTAGCACAGAACTGAGCTTACTCTGAAGCACCTGCACTCCTGGGCAGTGTGAACCTGCCATGGTTCTACTAATCCCATGTAATTCCTGCACTGGGAAGCCTGTGAAAGGCTTGCCAGTGCTCCTCCTGCAAGTCAATTAAACTCTTAGCAGCACAGGAAGACACCTCAGTGGTGACAGGGAGAGATCAAACCACGTGTGCAAACTCTGCAGAGAGGATTTGCACAGGCAGGAGCAGAGCAAGGGTGGGAGGTTTCAGCTTCACAGCCTCTTTGCTGCTTAGGGCAGGTGTTCAAGTAAGAAAACTTGCAGGCACTAGAGATGCTGGTAAGCCTCAGCTGGTGCAAATGTGGTTTCAGCAACCAGAAAATTGCTTCCTCTCACAACCATCCCTATTTCTCTCTTCTCTGCCACAAAATCTGCATATGGTTTTTCTTTGTCTTTTTTTCTTTTTTTTTTTACTTCACACCTCTGAAGTTTCTGCAGAGCACACTGTAATTCTCCCTTTCCACGGTGCATGGCTGCACATTCTGCAAAGACATTATCTTTAGGTGCATTTTCTGGGAAGGAATCAGAAATGTATGGACTGTGACATACATACATTCCAACATGGAAGTTGGCTGATGGCAAATACCACTCCAAGAGCTCAGAGGAGCAGGGAGAAGAGCATTCAAAGCAGGAAAAGGTTTAACAGAAAACAATGGATAATGTCACTGCCATAGAATTCCAGAATGGTTTGGGTGGGAAAGGACCTTAAAAATCATCCACTCTCAAACCCCAGCCATGGGCAGGGACACCTTCCACTGTCCCAGGTGCTCCAAGCCCTGTCCAGCCTGGCCTTGGACACTTCCAGGGATCCAGGGACAGCCACAGCTTCTCTGGGAAACCTGTGCCAGGGCCTCCCCACCCTCTTGGGGAACAATTCCTTCCCAAAATCCCATCTAACCCTGCCCTCTGGCAGTTTGATCAGAGCTAAATTTTGGTCAGAGTATAGTATATATATAATATATATTAGTATATTAGTATAGTATATATAATATTAGGTACTATTGTTTGAGTGATTATATTTGCTCCTAAGTATAGGTAAAATTCAGATCATAAATGTACCCAAGTAATGCTTTAAAAAATCCAGAGAGCTGCAAGTGCTGGTCACTGCAGGACTACTCAGATAAAGCTGAGTGGATATCCTGTGCCTTCATTTCATTTATCTGATCAGCACAGTAAGGCTCCAAGTGCTGAGGGACAGAACAAAATGCTGGCAGGAAGCTACAAACCCCGAGGAGAAAGGAAGAAAATGGCATTGTGCTTTCCAAAAGGCTGAAAAGTCAAGTAAGTGGATGAGCCTAAGAACCTCAGACAATGCACATTAAGATATAGGGTTTCCTTACGTCACTACCACAATCTAAAGGCCCAGAGTTCTGCCCCCACTGAGTGATGTGACCTAATTAATTATACACCAGCACAGGAAGCTTCTTGCTGGGGAAAAAAAATAGACCAAAAAATCCCCAAACACAAAAAACCCCAAGACGACAACAATAACAAGAACAAACCAAAAACTAACCTCCTCAAACAATAAAAAGCCACCCTCCCACACAGTAAAATGCTTCTTGGACTAGATATCAACCAAAAATATGGGAAAAATGCTAGATTTATTTTAGTGGCTTGAAAGAGAGGAATCTGAAGTTCACAGTCAGATAAGGAGCATATGGTAGAGCTGAGGCAAAACTTAAATCCCCTCGTGCAGCCACTACTCTTAGTCCATCCTTCCTCTCCTGATATCCTTCATGTCCAGCCCTCTTCCTTCAGCCAAAAAATTCACTATTACCCCGACTCCTCCTCTCCTCCAAGGAGCTCCAGTTGGATAATTAGCTTTGTAAGGCAGTATATGCTTATCAAGGCTGCCATGAACTTTCCAGCACTAATTAAAATTTCACATCCTCCCAGAGCGGTGAATGCAACGCTCATCCCACAGCCAGATTCGCATCCTCAGGATCTGTCCCGCTCCACAAGAAATAAATGGATAAAGACACAGCTTATTTTAATGCAAATTACAACCAAGGGAAGATAGTTTGGTACTTCTAAAACTGCATCAATACAAAATTTAGTGCTTCTTTTAGGGGGAGGCCATAAACAGCCAGACTTGCAGAGCTTCTTTCCAGAAAGGAAAAGCATTCCCAGCAGAGGGAAGGGTGCTGCCCATGCAAGAGCAGCAGATGCTGCATTCCTGCAGACCAAGCTCATGGAAAACAGCAGAAATACCTACAAGATGCTGATTGCTGATTTCTCCTCACAGGAGGAGGAGAACAAACAGGCCTGTTGTGTTTTTCGTCATCTACTGAAATTCAAACAGGTAGAAGAACATCAAATAGTGAAGCAAATCTTGAGGTGCCACAGCAATTCCAATTTTCTCATTTTACTGTAACAAACACACACAGAAACAAGTTCCTCTGCATTCAGTAGCTTTATTTCAAACTTCACAGAGCTGGTGACAAAATCAGAATAAACCCCCTAAGTGTAAGGTAGCATCAAGTGCAACAGTGCCATCCTAAAATTAACACTACCACAACAAAAAAGGACAAATTACCTCAAATTGACGCACTCAAGTAACTCTAATTCAAATTTCCTCAGGGCAATGACTGTGAGACACTAAGAGGTTTCTCCTTTTCTTTACTTTTCATACTAAGCCTGTAGATAATTTAGGAACCAAACCCTGACAGTTTTCCTATTCTATTTTCCAAAACACAAGGAAATTAGAAGACTATAATTAATATTATAATGTTATAACTATAATATTATCTGCCTGTGCCTTCCAGTTGACCATACAATCACTAATAATATGATGAGGCATCATCCACCTTCTCAGGAGAGCATCAAACCCTGTCCTGCCAAAGCAGCTCAACCCTTAACATTCAGATTATCTTATTTCAAATTGGCCTGGGGGGCACATCAACACAATCAAAATTACTGCAACAGAGAGTGTGAGAGCTGTACAGCACAAAGTTATCCTGGTTATTTCTAATCAATCATGTTGGAGGGTGGGAAATATCCTCTCTTGTGTCTCTTTCTGATCTCATTGTATTAATCTGAGATCAAGATTTTGGAGTTTAAACTCAAATACCTCCAAAACAAAATTGGTTGAGCATAAAAATAGTGATATATATATAGAGAGAGAGGGAGAGACACTCCTCTTAAAACAAAAGAATTTGTCTGTTTTGTAGATTTAACAAGTCAAGAAAACAATTAAAACTTCACAGTCTCCTTGAAGTTTTAAACAACCAATTTCTGGAAGCTTCAGACACAGGTAGGCTTGAAAGCCAAAACTGTGCAGACAGTTCCCTCAAAATTGCCATAGATAATTAAATAAAAGCTACATTCCACGCAAATATTAACCACTTTCATTCTAATAGCTTCAACATGGCACCAAGAGGGGTTTTGGTTTTGTTTTCTGGTTGCGTTGAGGTTTTTTCAAGAAAACAGCCCAGCTCTGGGAAGTGGCCCCTTCTGCTGGGAAGGGACTACAGGTAACTTTCTGTTTGCAGCAGAAATCAACTCCTTGGAGAAATCCCAGCCAAAAGCCTTTGCCAGCTCCAGGAGTTCTCCTGAAGGACTGGATGCTGAGCAGTTATCACCACCACCCTCCAAATGCTGTCTGCAAGCAGGTCAATAACCCCACGAGTACTTCAGAACCTGCAGCTAGACTGCACAGCAAAACCTTTCAATTTAGTGAAGAATTAAGGCTGCAGGTTCTTTACAGATGTTTTGAGTTTTAATGAGAAAAAGCAGCAGAGGTTAAGAATCAATAAAGCACAAGTTGAGGGTTGTACTTCAGATCACATGACATGAAACAAATTAATTTTTCATCTATTTGCTCTTTCCCTCAAATGCAGCAGGTTATTGCCAACTTGGTCAAATGAGCAGCAAGATCAAAAAAGGCCTCTGATGTTCATCCAAGGAAGATGGGTGGCCCAGGGATGATTCCAGCAGTGACATGGCCACCCAATTCTCACTTGAGGAGGATATGGCTCATGTTAAAGCAGTTTTCACTTGCCACAGAGGCGCAAAGCTTTTAAATAACAGATCATCCTAATTAGCTATGACTATGTTTGCCATAAAAAAAGGCAGACACAAATAGGTGTGACCCAGCTGCTGGGAAAGGGAATCAGCTAGAAAATAAATCATTAACACAAGTCTCACCATTTATTTACTTAAGCAATACAAAATAGGTTTCAGGTCGGCTTTAAGCACATTGACACACAAGCACAGTTCAAAACTTCCGTTTACTTTTTATCCATCACAAAAATTAATGCAGGGTTTCTGCCTCAGATTCTCACTTTTACTTCAGTCAAAGCACGTGAGTTGGAGCAAACACTTCCTCAAAAGCACAGCTTGGAAGTGCAGCAACCCCCTTCTCTCCTGGCAGAACTCCAACTTCTCAATTTTACAGGAGATAAGGAGTTCATATGGTGAGCCTTCACCTCCTTGTGCAAATTCATTTCTGCCTTGTGCAGCCAAAGCCTCGGGAGGTGCAGGGGCAGAGCCCTGTGTGCCAGCCCTGCTGTTTTGTCACTTCTAACAAAATGATTTCTAGCTACTGCAGAAACTCATCAGAAGTGTTTAGTCACATAATTTTTACGTCAGAAGAGAATTTTGAGAGAAACAGATGACTGGCAGCTGGGATGCAGTCTAGCCTTAATGCACAAGGAATTATGAGAAGTCCTCTAAGACAATCAAGTCCCCAAGTGCCACATCCACACAACTTCTAAATCCCTCCAGGGATGGGGACTCCAGCACCTCCCTAGGCAGCCCCTTCCAATGCTTGAAATCCTCCCAGTGAAGAAATTGTTCTTCATACCCAAACTAAACCTCCTCCAGCACAAGTTCACCTCCAAATTATAGGTTTAAGACCACTTCCTACAAAATGAGCTTTGATAGTAGACTGAAAAAGCAACGTTTCCACTGCAATTTCATTCACTCATTTAAATTACTCTGTCAGTTTCAAATTATCCTTGTTTTTCTCTTCTCTTCCAGCTTCTTTAGGCTGTGCAGTAACCAATAAAATCCAATAAAATCCAGCAGAAATAACTGTAATTTCACAGAACAAGCTCATGCTTGAAGTAAGAGCTGAGCAGAAATGCAGCAGAAGCCAAGCTGGCAGTGCAGGAAAATCTCGTGGTGCTGTTTTTGCAAACATGAACTTCCTGTGAGCTGTTCTGTGCCCAAAACCCACCAGCCTGGATGTCAAGAGGGGCAGACTTCCCTTTCTGCTGGATGTCAGCTCTCAGCCCTGGGAATACACACACACTCCCTGCCCCCCCAGCTTCCTGGAACACTGCTACACATGAAAATACTGCACAGATCTGTTCCTGGATGACAATGCTGAGCTAACATCTAACCCAAAATTTCATTCTCAGAATTTAATGCACCAGTGTGACACCTCAGCCGGGGGAGCCTTTCCTGCTTAATGCAACCGTGTGTCCCTTCCACACATCCTAATCTGAATTCTCCCCATCCCCAAGGGGTTTATACAGAATTAATACAATGCCAGGCAAGATATGGAGAAGCAAAGGCACAGCAATTAGCTTTCACCCATTTTCAAAGACAATAATATTTCTCCTTTTAAATTGCTTTGCTGTCAAATAGCAACCATACCACAGCATGCAAATGGTTCAGCGAGCCCAATATTCCATTTCTGGTGGTGTCCAACAGCTGAGACTCCTCAATCAAATGTAGGAACAGCTGGGGACACAGATGCCTGAGATGAGACAGCTCTCCAAGTAGTTCTTGCCTAACATCAGGCAGGATCCTGGGTGGTTTTCAAGAAAATGTGGGCATTTTTCCATGACTATCTACCAGTAATTGCCTGTTTTCTTGGGAGTGTGGAGTTCTGCAGATTAGTTCCATAAATAGCAATGCCTTCATACATTTGCCTCCTTTTCTGATCAAGCATGTCCTTTCCTAGGGTGGAAGTGAAGTCTGCACCCCAACATGCTCCTGCTGCCATGAGTTATTTTTTAAAAGTCAATTTTTCCTGGTTACTCCTACAAGCCAACTTTTCCAGTTCATATATATCTACATATTTAAGAACATCTGTATAACCCTGTCAGCATTTCCTCTCTAGGCATCTCGACTCTGTGAGTGAGGCAAATGGATGTTTGTGTGCAAAAACTGTAAGATACAGAACAAAGGCCAATAGGACCATGATGTGTTCAATTTTTGCCAAATCCTTCTTTAACTGGGATTTTTGCTTATCATTCCACATATATATATATATCTATTCCTTGTGTGTGTATATAGCTATAGATTCCTTATATATATATATATTCCTTATATATATATTCCACATATATTTATATTCCTTGTACAGCTCACTGAAATATGTGATACAGATACTTTGTCACGTCACAAAGGTGTTTTTTTAATTTATAACTGTTTTCCCACTCAACGTAGGTTTACCCCGATCAACACACTCCCTTATCTATAATTTTTGCACAAGAAATCCATTTACGTGCACTTTGACCACCTCACCACTCGGGCACTTCCACACTAAAATTAGCATTTCCCATTAGGATCGAGGGAGCTCGAGGTCTCTAACACTCCCCACAGCACGAGCTCCTAAATCACGACTTATTTTCAGCTTCTAGCAGCTTTCAGGGGGGTTCTGGAGTCACGCTAAGGAGTCACCCACACAGCCAGGCAGGTGAAAGGCGGCTTCACCTTGCTCTGGGCAGAGCCAGCATTGTGTAACCAGCCAGGAGCTTATCCTGCCTCCGCAGCTCGGGATTCCTGGCTGGCACAGAGCACAGGGAGCTGGTGTGGGCCTGCAAGAACACCCCATTCCAGTTTTTAACCAGCCCATCTGTTTGTTTTTCAACTCCAAGTCACGTGTGTTTGTTGCCATTCCTCCACTTTAGCCCTTCGAAAAGGGTGAACTAAATGTTGCTTAGTCCTCGAGACTCTAATTCTTGTTTTCTCAATATCTAAATCTTTGCCAGGATTCTGTCTGAATTGGCCCTAATCTTCATTTCTTCAAAAGGATTAAAAAGCTTCTTCAGCTTTGTAAGAAGAAAGGAACTCCAGTCCAAAGACAAACCCGGGAAAGTTTTAACACAGTAAGCTGTTCATTTTAACCCAGCTGCTGCCTGAAGGCCATCACCCACCTAAAATCAGCAATTTATTACCCACTTGAGTCATAGTTTGGGTTGGAAGGACCTTAAAGCTCACCCCATTCCAACCCTCTGCCGTGGGCAGGGACATTTTCCACCATCCCAGGTTGCTCCAAGCCCCATCTCCTCACAACCTTC
Source organism: Irena cyanogastra (assembly GCA_013397155.1). Classification (NCBI taxonomy): domain Eukaryota; kingdom Metazoa; phylum Chordata; class Aves; order Passeriformes; family Irenidae; genus Irena; species Irena cyanogastra. The sequence goes on along the minus strand of VWZV01005857.1, from coordinate 38,016 downwards.
TTCAGAACGTTGCACGTGTCAGAAAGAAAACAGGAATTGGAATGGCAGAAGAATCTTCTAAAAATATTCTTTCCTATGTAAAATATACTTGGGCTTCACCCAGTTCCTCATCAAAGCAGAGATCATTGAGCTCAGCTGCTGCAAGGCTACAAAAATCCTCAAGACTTTTTCTCAGTTTCCAGAACTCCTTAAAAACAACCAAACTGAATTTAAGCACCACGACTCGATGAGCAAAAAAACTGCCTCTGTGGGTAGAGAAAAGTAAAATGGTTTAAATCCAGAAATAGATGCCTTAAAAGCAAATCTTTATAAAGATCCTCAATTACTGAATTATCTACTACAAAGCACTAATTATAAAGACATTACAATAGCTGAAGAGGAAAAACCCAGCCTGGTTTAACACACTTGTCAGCTCCAGTTAGCTGCACTCATTCCTTGGAAGAGTTTTTACTCTGTGCCAGTCTTTGGAATCTCTCTGTTCTGCAAAACAAGAGGGAAAGCAGCTAGAAACCACAAACTGCAACAAAAGTACAGTGAAGTCAGCACTTGTTTCATTTTTAAGCATTTTCTCTTAATAAAAAGGCTCAGAGGGTTTGCTGGGCAGATTTAATGAATGCTTTGCCTTACAAATACCACGGCTGATTCACAGGGCTGTGCCAGACAGATACACCACTGATCTCTGAGCTCACATCACTTACACATCTATTACAGTTATGTCTGCAAGACAGAATAAACCTCCTTTGTCTGACCTGTCAAAAAAAAAAAAATCTATCTTTTTAACAGGTCTTGTAAGATGTAAAATTACACCACAAGCAAATTGATAGTTTAAAAAAAAAGCTACAAAGGAACGTGGAGTAATTAGAGTCAATTTGGAGATTTTCCAAAAAATTAATTCCCATAAACATTCCAATTGTTGCCCAGGACTTATCTATTCACTTCATCACAATGAGTTCACTCCCTCTTCCAAGCCCCAGCCACTGAGTAAGAATGCTGTGAGTAATCTTTGCAGCACGGAGTAAATCCCAAGTAGATGAAGGAACTTCAGTCTTGACCTTTGCAACAGGGAGAGCAGAGGGAGCAGACAGCTCAGGAAGGCAAACAAAAGAGGGGACAAGTCATGCTAATGATATTATCCATCCACGAATCCCTGGAGCTTCACCCATCCTTGAGGACAGGTTTTGATTTACAGAGGTCATTTGGGGAAATTTGTGACAGAACTGGAAGATCTGTCACAATTAATTTTGTGAAGGCAGCTAAAGAAAAGGGTGAGCATTTCCACACACTACAATTTTAATTTTAACACAAGAAACCACCACCTAACCAAAACCACCCCCCCCAACAGCTCAAGGTTAATAGCAAAGCCTGCCCAGCCTGGAGGTCATCCCATGGATTTTAAAATTGATCTTTGTACGTGATCAAGTTACTGAAACCTGCACAACAGCATTAAGGATTGCTCAATAAAATAACTGCTGCCTCTCTCCATCTCAGGAAAGGTCATTTCTTGGTTAAGGAATAACAGGAGAATACCACATCTATTTCAGCCATATGAAAACAGACATTTTTTAAGAGCAAGTGTTTTACATGTACTTATTAATCCTCAAGTCTCTAGAGTAATGTATAAATAATATATTCCACTTGTAGAAACAAGAAAAAGTGAGGTCCATCAGTTATCACCAAGATTTTCAAAACATTCCTCAATTTTTAATGCCAAATTTGAAACAGCTACAGACACTTTTCTGAAGACCTCAGAATACTTCAGTGGCAATTACATGGACACAATTTGCCCTATGCAACAGCCAGGTCCCACACACCTCAAGTTGGGGGATTTATTTGCTTCTCCCCATCTCCTAGAATTGGTTTGTCTCAGAAAGGATGGAAGTGGGGAAAAAATGCTTGAATCCAAAAGTCATGGGTTGTTTTTCCAAATGTCACTCCTTGCCAGAGTAAGGCTGAGTCATGACAAGTGGGGAGGTGACAGCACAGAGTTCTGTTTCTAAAATTCTTTTCCCAGTTCCTAAATTGACCCTGACATCTCAATGAGAAATGCAGCAAAGCTCTGGAGGTTTTCAAACTTGCCCTGCTTTGCAAGCAGCTAAACTGTGTATTTACAGTATTAATTACTTCTCTTTTCCCTGTTTAGTTAAAAGGTTTGTCAGAATTCCTTCAGCTCACTTGAGACACCAGAAAACTCTGAAATCCAAAGGAATTGATTTTGTAATGAAGGCGAAGTAGTCAATGGTGGATTTGGAAACGGAAGCAGAACCTGAGCATAAATTAAGCCCCAGACTTATAAAAACTGCAACTACAACTAACCTTTTCCTTGAGCTGGTATTTAAGATTCCTCTGATGGAGCTGCAGCAGCCAAGAAAATTCAGCAGCAGCCTCTCAAGGGTGTAACCTGTTCCAAAAGGACCCTGTTCCAAACCCTCACCATTCCAACTTGTGGTTTTGGGATCTGCTGTCTCACCGTGTGCAGGCAAACCCACAGTGCAGTTAATGGGCCTCCACTTTCCCCTCTTCTATTCAATCACCCAATCACTAAATCACTGTTAAATAAATTTCCTATGCCTCCTGCTTAGATTAGCAATGGCCATTATTTGTGAGCATGCAAATGAAGCATTCTTTGCTCCCGAGCTGGATTCTCACACTGAGCTCACCACCTTGTCTGGGACCTCAAGCCACTGCCAACCCAGCCCTCCCCTGCCAAGGGACAGGATTTGCATGATGTGTGGCTGCCCCATGAACGTTTTTAAACACATATAAGGGACTATAAACCAAGCATTTCACAGCCATGTTTTAGAGAAACTATGAGTAACGTTTCTAATCCAGCTGTGGCTGACTTGGCTTCTGAGAATCTCAATTTCCTGCCGTTTTCAGAGGCTCAAATCCACATAGGGTTTTGGCAGCTGAACAATGCACATGTTCCTGGAGGAGGAGGAGATTGATACAAACAAAAACACCTCCCCACACACAGCCTGTTTGGTTTTAAGTAACTTATAAAGCTCCAGTCCCACTGTCTGTAATAAATCCTTCAGCTATTGACAATGGAAGGTAAATATTCCACCTGATGATCTCTTCGCTTGTCCACTTGGGTTTGAGGAGTTGAAATTATCAGAGATCAGTTAATGAATACTGACCCCGATACACAGCTCAGCATCACATGAAAATTTAAAAAAAGCTTTTCTATGTGTTTAATTTAACACATAGATTTTTTTCCTGAATTTTTATCCTGTTACCCTTAAGACCTCTTCCCTTTTCCCCCCAGAAAACAGATGATTGACTGCAGACATCCAGCAACAGGTTTTGCCTTTTCCTGCACCATTATTTTGTTTCATGAATGCATTTTTCCATTTCCTTCCCTTGCATCAAGCAATAAATTAAATAGTCACAAGCTTAACTCTATCACTTACTACCTGACTTTTCAGTTTCACAGTAATTTAATAGATTAATGCCAGTTCTGACACAAACTGGTCCCTACCCTCAGCCATTTCTCCATGGATTTGTGATGTATGGAATGCCCCACTGTCAAGAAACTCCTAGAGCTACATCTCTCCAGAATGTTCCCATTCACCTTCTTACACCATGACCATTAAAAAACAACTGTGAAAATTAGTTTCATTCTAAAATGACAAACTGCTCCACTCAAATTGTTTTGCAGATTTAAATTTCTCCTGTCCCATAGCAGCACATAAGAAAAAAAAAAAAAGAATGTTCATGGACTTACTAACCACTAACACATTGTTGGGAGCAGGAAGAAAATGCACAAGGTTTTCAAAGCAACTTCTCAACAGGGTAAAAATCAGCCTTATTTTATGGATGACGGCAATTACACTGCAGAAAGAATATATATAATTTTTAAACTAAAAGCCTTCTATCAAGGCCTACATTTTCTAGTTGTTAGACTCTTATTTAATTTAAGCAACCTGACCTTCCCAATTTAAAAATCTTACCTGGCATCTCCTTTTGAAAGGTTGGTGTTTACAGGGTGAAGGATAACCTTGTTTGCATCCACATCCACCACACATTTTGTATGCAGATCGAGCTCTATAAAGAAATGAGAGAGTGTCAAGTGCTGCTCCTAAAGCACTGGGATTATATACACCATTACTTCCTCCAGACACCAAATTTATTCATGCAGTCTGACAGCCACCCATCAGCCAGAGAATAGAAACAGGACTTTTGCCAAATTCCACTTCTAGGGATATTCTGACGGGATGGATCCTGTCCAGCTTTAAAGCAAGCACTCTTTTCAAAGCAAGAAAAAGCATTTGGGTTTCACTGAAGGACAATCAGCATATACAAGGGCAGTATGAAATTTCTGCTGGGGGAAAAGAACCATTTAGGCTCGGTACCACTTTGACAGCTCTTCTTATTTCTCCCTCAGTGCCTCACGGGGAAAGCTGCCCCTGCCATCTGCAGCACATTTTCCCCGGCCACTGCTGTGATACGGTGCCAGCTGTCAGTCCTGGGGCACCTGCTCGCAGAAATTCAAGTCCCATCAAAAATAATTTAGGTGCAAGCACGTAGAAAAGGGCTTGTCCTTCCCCCACAGGCTCCTGGCAAGTCCAGCTCTCCCAAGTGAGACTAAGCAGTGGGATGGGGACTGTGAGTAATGAGGATATTTGGAGTGTGTAAGAATTCTCAGCCGTAGAGGCGGGGAAAGCAAAATAAAAGCTTCAGATAACATTGACAGCAGTCCAAGGTATCCACCCAGTGACAAATGGACTTAGGGATGGGATAAAGCACACAGCCCGCACCCAAAGTCACTGCTGTAGGATGTGGGGCCTGGACACAGACATGTCCCTGCACAGTGACACTAACCCTGGAACGGGCTCCCAAGTGCTGATTCCAATGTGTGTGAACAGTGGGTCATGGCCAAAGTCACTGCAACAGACACCCAGGACGTGGAGCCTGGACACAAACATGTCCCTGCGCGGTGACACTAACCCTGGAAAGGGCTCCCAAGTGCTGATTCCAATGGGTGTGAACAGTGTGTCATGGCCACAGTCACTGCGACAGTCCCGCAGGATGTGGAGCCTGGACACAAACATGTCCCTGCGTGGTGACACTAACCCTGGAAAGGGCTCCCAAGTGCTGATTCCAATGTGTGTGAACAGTGTGTCATGGCCAAAGTCACTGCAACAGACACCCAGGATGTGGAGCCTGGACACAAACATGTCCCTGCGTGGTGACACTAACCCTGGAAAGGGCTCCCAAGTGCTGATTCCGATGACCATGACACACTGTGCACACCCAAAGTCACTGCTACAGACACACGGGACATGGAGCCTGAGCACAGACATGTCCCTGCACAGTGACACTAACCCTGGAAAGGGCTCCCAAGTGCTGATTCCGATGACCATGACACACTGTGCACACCCAAAGTCACTGCTACAGACACCCAGGACATGGAGCCTGAGCACAGACATGTCCCTGCACAGTGACACTAACCCTGGAAAGGGCTCCCAAGTGCTGGTTCCCATGGCCATGACACACTGTGCACACCCTCCCACGCCGGGATGACGAGGGGCTCCGCCGAATAACCTCCACACAGGGTTTAGCACCTCAGCTGAATCACCCAAATACGCTCGTGTCTAATCATGTTAATTATAATCCTCATCCTCCTTCATCTCTGCTCTTTCCTCCTCAGTCACCTGTACTTGCTCTTTCACCTCACAGCACCTTATAAACTCAGTCTGGAAATCTCTCAGGCTGTGCTTATTGCACAGCATCTTGCAGACTTCTCTCTCCTGACAAGTGACACAGTGAGAGGGAGCTTCTTCCATGAACTTTTTTGGAAAGAAATGTTACAGCCTTTTGCTACCTGACATGCAGCAAAGAAAGCCAAAATTCGAGATCACTGGCCAAAGCAGGCAGTCACATGAAACTGAAATCCTCCTGAGCAAAACTGCTCCTCTGTTATTAGTTATTACCCTGTGCTTCTGCAGGAGGAAGAGCCAGACGAGATCCAGAAGCCAGTGTTTATTTTAATTTCTCCCACACCCTGAAAGCCAATTTACCTATCATTAATATGCAACACATGCTTGCTCAGATGAAACCACGTTCTTCGTGCGTCTCGCATCCGACAAGGCACTTTATCTTGGTCTGGCTGGTTAGTGATTAACACTCTGTATTGCAGTGACCTGCTTTTCCCAGCTCCTGAAGAAGGGTTTTACCTGCCTCATGCAAAGCATAAGATCTGCAAGCAGCATGCTTTCTGCCACATTTTTAATGCAGCTCTTGAGAGAGAACGCCTGTGGCAGGCTCTGCATCCATGACTGCCCAGTGAACTCCATCTTAGCAGTGCTCATTAAACCTCTCTTTGTGAAATGCCCTTAAGAAAGCACAAAGGCAGGATAAAAAAAACTTCCTTAAAGTCAAATGTCGTTGCAAGAAAAAAGGTTCAAAGCCAATTTGTCCTGTGCAACACACCTTGTTTGATTATCACTCTCACGCAGGTAATGTTAAAACCCCTCACCTTGGTGTGCTGCACAGTTCTGGAAGATGTGGTGAGCCAAAGCAGCAGATATTTCCAACCAGAGAGGTTCCAGCCCTTCCCTCCTGTGCCTGTGGCTCACCTCCTGCCACTACCGTGCTGAGCAGATCCTCTGTAAGTCATCTCATGTTACTCCAACAGCAGAAAACTACCTAACGTGGAAAATGGATGTATCCAGAGCCCATGGAAAACTCCATCAACCCACTGAAAGCTTGGCCATGCCAACAGGTAGGGAGACGTGTGCAGAGGAAAGAGGAGCTGGGAGAGATCTTGTCCCAGCTGAGATGAACTGCTCCACCAGTTCATGGTGTCACACAAAATAAACCCCTTAGAAACAGTTCTACTGAGCCTCTAAGCCGGGTCTGGATCCTGACAGCCTTAAGGCTGCTTGTCTCAGTTACCTTGGCCAAAGGCTCACATGGAAACTCTCCTTTCGGCTGAAAAAACAGTTTAAATCCTGTTTGAACAGCACATCATTCACTTTCTTCAAAGTCTGGCTCCATTACATTCTTTGGCAGATTTCTAAAATCTTTAATGCTTCCGGTACACTGAGAGATGAATCTTACATTAGCCACTACTGAAACTTATATCATCATCATTTCCACCTCATTAAGTTTTTAATATCATTAAAGCAGGTTGGCCTTATAGTCAAATTATCTGCCTGCTCTTTTGGATGTGATCACAGAAGGACTCCACCCTTACTTTTACTAGTTTCAGTGTCTCCCAGGTGAGAGGGGTACTTGCTGCTCCTGAACGGCAAGCAAAATTGGGATGCACCAAGATAAGATCATAAGGATGCACATCCAAACACTCCAATTAATTCGTCCTGTAGTAAGGACTCACTTGTCAAAGTTTGGTATTATTTTCTTCAACTATTCAGGAGTGGTTTTTCAAGCAGCATGAAATTCAGAAATTAAAGATGAAATTAAAAGATGACAGAATTGGCTCACTGTCAAACTTTGGAGATTTATCCCAAATTTTGCACCTCAAACAAAAAAAAAATCTCACCTAGTATTATTGCTAACTTGCTTCTACCTTCAGTCATTACCGAGCAAAACCAATCAACAACTCATTTGCTTCATCAAATCAAGAAACTAATCAGCTAATTCCTCTTTGAGGAATTAAAACTCAAACTCTCAACATCAAGAACCATTTATTGCAGAGAATGAAAATCTCTTTCACAGCTTCAGAGTAAGAGAGCTGTGACATCCAAAATAAAAGGGTAACATGTATCTGAGTCACTTCTCCACATTTACATTTCACAGCTGTAGAAGTGTTAAGCAAAGCTGGGCTGAGTGTAAGAATAATTGTTAAGTGTTGTGTCCAAGCTGCTCACAGAGAGTTCCTTGGATGAGTTTTTATTTTACTTGCGAAACTCTCCTTCCCCTTTCCCTTGATTTTTCAACACCTCACAAGACTTTTCTAAAACTGAGATCCAGTGTAGACCATAGCTGAAACCACACTTGTGTAAATCCCAGATCAGTACTATGCCTTTGATAAAAGCATTGTGGCTATTGTAAAAATAACTCACTCCCCATGTACGCTTTGGGTTTTTTCACTAAGAAATTCAGTGAGTTTCAAACAGGGTGGAAAAGTCAGCAAGGAAGAGAGGGCTGGAAAAGCAAACCCAGGAGCAACCTGGCACTGCAAGGTGGGTTCAGCAGGGACTGGCCCATTCCCATCACAGGAAAAACTTCCAGTCCCTCTGTAACAGCAGCCACATGTCTGGTAATCATAAACTCACCACAGCAGATTTTCCACAACATAGTTAGGAAACACTGGCAAAGGTGCCACTTGAAACTATACTAATCAGGTTTGGGGCAGAGACAAGGAGTGTGTGTGAATCCTGGAGGAAGGGGAGAGAAGTATTTTGGAAAATGTTGGATGTTTTCCCCTCCAGGAAATTTGTGTCTTTGCTTATGGATCTGGCAGGGAACTGTTTCCATGGACTGGCTGCAACTACAACAGAGGCTGGATAATGTTGTACCCAACTCCAGAGGCTGCCTCAGGTGGCACAACAAAAACACCTGAACTGCCACGTGGTGACACTGCATCTTCCTCAGCCACGACCCTAAAAACCATCCCACTAAAGGTCACTGCATTTCAGACCCAAACAAAATGATCCTAAGAGAAGGCTTTTGCAGGGCAGCTTGAAATAATCTTAAGGTGAACAATGATACAGCAAATAAGGGGGTATGCAAGGTCTTAAACTCATGGTTTGGGGGGGGGGCATGGTGTAGTAAGAGCTTTCAGAACCACAGCCAGGGTAGATGAAAGGTCTATTACAAATTATGCAACCCTCCATATTTTCCACTTTACATTCCCTATTTTTTCTCTTTGTATAAGATGGCAGCAGCCCTCCAGTGCCCAGAAGTGCTACAACAGAGCTGGAGAGGGACTGGGGCAAGGGATGGAGAGACAGGACACAGGGAATGGCTTCCCACTGCCAGAGGGCAGAGTTACATGGGATATTGGGAAGGAATTGTTCCCTGCGAGGGTGGGGAGGCCCTTGAATAGAATTCCCAGAGAAGCTGTGGCTGCCTCTGGATCCCTGGAAGTGTCCAAGGCCAGGCTGGATGGAGCTTGGAGCAGCCTGGGACAGTGCAAGGTGTCCCTGCTCCTTGCAGAGGGTGGAATGGGATGAGTTTAAAGTCCCTAGCAACCCAAACCATTCCATGATTCTATGAATTAAGGGAAAGCACTTCCCAGTTAATCAAGAGCTTTGATTTCCATGTAAGTTCTTCCATTAGATCTCAATTTAAGAAATTAGTTCATGAAGGCTGACAATTTTCCAGCCCTTTCAAATACCATTTGATGCTGAACCCCACTGAAACAGAGACGTGAACCTGGTGTTATAGACAGGTCAAATAAGAGCTGTCTCAGGTTCCTCCTGGTCTCACTACCAGATTTAGGGCAGCTGTACCTTCAGTGACACCTCAGGACCCTTTGGAGATGGGCTCAGGCTCTACAGAGTCACTGGGAGCCAGAACAACTACCTTGTAGAGTTTCACAAAAGCTGGAAAAGCCAACTGAAGTATAACAAATAAAATGTGAAAGGTTTAAAGTGCCTCTCCTAAGCTCATAAGCCAAAATTGGCCCCAAATACAAAAGCTCAAATAATCTCCTGTGAAGACAGGCAATAGAAATTTTATATTTTAAATTGCCAGTAGATTTTCAGGAGATTAACATTCCCTTGGAGGTTAGTCCTGGAATGTTGTACCCTGAGCCATCAAGTTGCACTGGATAAGCAATTACCATTGGTTTCTCATACCTTTCTTGGTCTGGAAAAGCAAATGGCAAAAACTGAGAAATGCTTAAACAGTAACTTAAAATATTTGTTTATCACACAAATCAACTAAAAAAAACGTGAGGCTGTTGTTTGGGGTCTTCTGTTGGTTTTTTGTTTGAAAAAGAAATGTGAAAGCCAGTTCAAAGACAAGTCTTCAAGTTTCCCTGCCAATATTTGTTTCCCAAGAGTGACTTTTCTATTTGCCACGTAGGAGCCAACACAAATAAAGGCAAAACTAACTGAGGAGATGAGTGAATGTGAAAATAACTTCCATCTACATGATCATGCTGAAGGCTTATATGGAAAAAAGAGTGTAAAGGCACTTTTAGGGAATTGATTGCAAGACATACTGATAAATTCTGACAAAAATACAGTAATTTCACTTGTACTTTACATGATGGCACCTTTCAGGCTTCTCTTGTTATATGAACTGCTCAAATGTAAGTCATGAAATTTTCAGTTTGCAGCAATTAAAGGTCATTAAATATGTACAAGTGCATCTGGCAGGGCACACCATGCTATCAACACTTGTCCACGAGGGGAAAGTCAACTCAAAGCACATGGAACAGGCAAGGTGCCCTCTCATGTTAATTCCATGTTGTCCAACTGCTAAAAAAACGTGTTTTAGCCTCTGCTGCTTCATTTTCTGCAAGGAAAGAGCTTCCCAAACAGCTTTAGTGAAGGCACTTCATGGATCTGACATGGACCTTGCTCACAGCCAGCTCTGCTGCTGCAAACACCCCTGGGCTCGTGGGAACTGAGTAAATAAATCAGTGTGGGGACTCTGGTGAGCTCCCAGGGAAGTTCAACACTCTGGAGTTATTAACAGGCATGAAATCCCCGAGTTTGCTCTGCCACCAAGCACCCAAAAGCCAAGGCAGAGCTATTCCAGGTGTACCTGACCTTCAGGAGGAGCAGCCAACCTGAAACCAGCAAGGGAACCTCCCGCTGCACTTGGAGCTCAGAGGGTGCAATTAGCACTAAAATTCCTTGGAAGGTGCAATTAGCACTAAAATTCCATCGTGGCATCCACGCTGGGTGTCTGGGAGTCTCTGGCTGGGAGGGGAGTAAGGCTGTAGCACCTTAGGAGCTCTTAAAATCCAACTGCCTCAGAAGATGAAACATTAACTCTGCATCCTTTACCCATTTGGCACCTTATCTCAAGGTTAATCCTGCTTGCAGCCCGAACACTGTTTTATAGCTTATCAACCATCACCAGGAAATATTCCAAACTCCAGGCACTCGTGCATGACAAGGATAATGGTGAAGAAAAGCTTTGTGGTTTGCACACTGCCATCAGGATACAACAGGTGCCATTTCCCACCCTCTAATGCTGTAATTAATCTCATAAACCCGCTTGCACAAACTCCAATCTATAGATAAATTGTCTCTGTTGTCATTTCCATGGGAAAACAAACAAACAAGAGCACAGGGACAACCCCCACCTCCTCACCTCAAATGCCAAAAACATTTCAAGTAGCTGGAAGTGAAACCTCCTCCAAGAAGAGTAGGAGGACGTAAAATTACCACCTGACACAGTGATGAGAACCTTGTACAGACACAGAAGCAAATTCCTTCCTCACAAGCACTGGAAACAGAACCTTTAGCATCTAAGTATGAGAAGATCCCTGTTTCAACACTGATAGTCTGGATAAATATACATATCAACATAACAGATACCTGAATGTGTATTTACAGGCAACCCAGCTATTTAAACTGGAGCTGCAGGTCTTACACTACAGCTCCAGAACAGTTTAATATGGCAGCATTGCCACAATACAGGCAGTTGCTTTCCTGCTTTCCTTGCTCAAAAAGTATTGACCCAAGTGAGATGTAGCAGTCTGGACTGGCCTAAGTGTCATCTGCCATATCCTTGAGCATAAATCATGTTCTTTTAAAATCGAACAACTTTTATCAGCATTAATTAACATGACACTGAACTGATTCAAAAGCACAAGGAAACACAATGACTTAATATACTTATGTACTGCCTGTACCCAAACATCACCGGAAAACAAAGCATTCAGCCAGAAAAATCTTAATTAAAAAGCCTTCAGCTGTCATTTGCTTTGCTTCATGGTATGGCTTGAGACTTGCATTTACCTGAAATATGATGAGTATCTGCTAAGAGAAGTCAAACACAACACTCATAAAAGGAAATCCACAGCAACTCTTAAATAAAACAGCAAAAGAACTTCCTGATTGTTATCAAACCCCCATCTGAATAACACAGTGCACTAGGAAATACTTCAGTGAATTACAGAGCCAAGAAAATAAAAAGACCAAGAACCTTATCTAACAAAGCAGTACAGAATTATTTAATTCATGAAAGCTTGTTAATCGAGATCCCAGTTTGCAAAGTAGAAGGGATGTAAAAAAAAAAAGACGCCTCAGTTGCCAGCCAGGAGAGCCTCCAACACCAGATGTGGCACTGCAAACGTGTGGACACAGCAGCTTTTTTATCAAAGCAGAGCTTCCACAAAGGTTTGGTAGGATTGAGGTCTAATTTGAAGCAAGATCCAAAATAAAGTAGCCTGGATGCAAAAAAAAAAAAAAANAAAAAAAAAAAAAAAAAAAAAAAAAAAACCCAAACCCAAGTACGATTAAAAATGCCTCCCCTCACTAAAAATTAGTGCTATAAACTGAGTTTATGGATTGCCACTCTGCATGAGAACGAAGCAAGGCCCTCAATCCAAACACCTTGAAACGTGAGTGCTATAAATAACCAATTATTTGATACACAAATCCCTTCCACATGCAGGCAAGGAACCCAAGATACTTTTATGAGCTGTAAAAACTCCTAACAGTTAAGCACACCACTTTTATTAACCTAATAAACCCTTGCCTTAAGAAATTCATAACTCAAACACCAAAGACAACCACCATCACCACAAGTAAACACTGAGAATATTTCAGAGCTTAACTTTCCACAGTCTCACCCATCTGACAGGTTTGCAATGTTAAGCCCTTGGGTTCAGAGGGAAGGAAAGAACATTACTCGTGATCCTGAAGAAAACAAACACTTGCTTCAGGTCCAAAGCCCCAGAAGTCCATACAAATACTGCTCAGAACAAAATGTGCATGAAAGAGCTTCCAGGAAAGCTGCCTCTTGCCTCAAAGCTCAACAAAAAAAAGCAAGGCCACAGAAGTCTTACAAATGGATGACTCTTCAGAAAATCAGTTGCACCAATGTTTAAATTTAACATTAAATACGTAAGAAAAACCGTAGCCTTGGTATCACTGTCTGTTTTATAAATTCAAGGTGCATCAGAAATACCATAGAGAGGCATCAGTTGTTTAGACCTCGCCAAAACATCTGGACTGTGACAAATAATCTGCTGGGGAACAAAAAACACTTCCAGGACATTTTGTTTGAGGGAGTAAACTACATGGATCTTCTAGGCTAGACTTAAATGGATTTAGGCATCACTCACAAATAACAGGATGTTTAATAGCAACAAACTGCCAGGAGTGGGGGGTTCAGGGGGCTCTTCTCTCTGATGCGCAGCAAGGACTGATACTCAAATGTCCCTCACTCCTGGACGAGCCTCCTGACAGGAGTCATCCCCTCCATGAGATTTTTAAGTTTATACAGAATAAAAGGCAAACAGAAGTTGGACTTGCGGGTCCCTCCCAACTCAGGATATTCTATGAAAGAGAGAGTAACAAGACACAATCTAGATTTCCTCTAGATTCCTTTACTTCCCCCACTGCTTCCCCACAGTTCCTGGCTGGAAAGGGACAAACTCAGGGCTGAAAAGACAAAGGATGTATGTGGGAGGGAGAGGTGCATTAGTCACCCCTGGATATTCCAAACTTCACTGATCGAAACCCTGTGCAACCTCATCTCATCTGACGTGGTCCAGAGGCCCCTTCCAACTTGAATTCTTGTCTAATCCCGGGGGTGAGGAACACCAAGCAGTCAGGAGACATCTAGGGCACAGCCAAGGAAATGACCTATGTCAGGAAAGGGACATGAGCCAGAGGAAAGCCCAAATCTGTCACTGACACCCGGCACCACCTTCCAGCTCCTCTCCCAGCTCCCACCAACTCCTCCACACTGCCACTCCATCTCCTCCAACCAATTCTCTGTAAGGATGGATGCTCCTCAGTTTTGAGAGCTGGCACCTGAAGTTTAACAAAATGCAGCTTTTGGTCAAAATATCCTCAGTTCCCCTAAGCCACCAGAGCGTAAAGACATCAACTCCATCTCTTGTGCTGGAAGTGGGACTCAGGAGCTCTTGTGAACTCAGTGAACATTCCCCTGCTGACGTTTTGCAGATGCAGAATCACTGTATTCAATACTTTAACCCTTTTTCTTTTCTATAGAAAGGAATTAAAAAGATAATGTCTGTCAGGTCATGTAGGCAATTAAGGGCTTCCCCTCTCCCTCCTTTTTTTTTGCTTCAACTACTAAACTGACTTCACCGGATTCCCTTTCCCCAAAAGGAATTATTGGCATACTCTTGTGAGAATGTAGGATTAAAAAAAAAAGCCATCCTACACTTTCTTGGATTTCTGCCTTCTTTACCTTCCCATTCTTTGGCTGAAGCTGCCTTTTCATACTTGCTTCCTCATCATCCAGAGCAAGTTTTTCTAATTAACACAAGTAATAAACATTTAAACAGCTGCCCAGACCACGGTCTGATTAACATAACCCTTAGGCAAGTTTCGTTGAGGGGAAAAAAAAAAAGCCAACAACAACAAAAAATTCTCTTGCCACTTCTCGCTTCCTCTTTTGCAATTTCTTGCTTGTTTTTTGTCCTTGTGTCGCTGTCATCTGGTTAACAGCGTCCCGCTGGAGCACCGAGGGCTGGAGAGCAGCGGGGTGAAGTAGCACAGGGCAAAAAAACAAAAAAAAGAGGCATTTTCCCCCAAATGCGCAAAGCAGGAAGAAGGAAGCCCTCTCCCAGCAGGAACCGGCTGTAAAGCAGGTGCAGGAGGTGTGGAGAGCGCTGCTCCCCGGGGGAGCGGGCAAGGCAAAATAAAGCCATAAACCCGGGCAGGTTTAGGGAAAGGGAGAGCGGGAGAGGGCGGTGAGCACAGCGCGGCTGCGGCCGCACACCCGCCTGTGCCCAGCCGGGCTGTGTTTATTCCCGATAAATAATTAAGCACACACGGACACGCACCGAGTCACCCCCACTGGGGCACACCTGTCCCGGCGGACACCTGTCCCCAAGGACCGGCACCCCCGGCCCGCGCCGCTCCCGGGAAGGACAGGGGAAGGGGATGCTGAGGAAGAACGGGGAGTCTTACCTCGCCGGTTCATGGGGCGGACACGCACGGCCACCTTCACTTTAGAGTCCCCCATCGTGCCGCTCCAGCCTTCCCGGCTCCCCCGTCCCTGCCCGGCTTCCGTCTGCCGAGGGAGAGCCGGAGCGGGGAGGAGCGCCGGGGAGGGAGGTGGAGCGCCGGGGAGGGAGGTGCCGCGCCGGGCCAATGCCGATCGGACTACAACTCCCAGCGAGCCTCGCGCAGCGCCGCGCATCTCAGCTCCCAGCGGGCCGCCGCGGGGCGCGCTGGGAGATGTAGTTCTTCCCGCTGCCCCCAGCGTAGTAACGACGCAGGCTGGCTGAACCACGGAATTAATTAATGTGGAAAAGACCTCCGGGATCATCGATTCCAGCCTGTGATCCATCACTACATTGTCATCAGATCAGAGCACTGAGTGCCATGTCCAGGTGTTCCTTGGATGCCTCCAGGAACGAGGACTCCAAAACCTCCCTGGGCAGCCCCTTCCAATGTCTGAGCACAGAATCACAGAACTGGTCGATGTAAAGGTGACCACAGCGGGTCATCTGGTCCAACCCCTCTGCTCAAGCAGGGTGAACGCAGAGCACAGGGCACAGGATTGCATCCAGGCAGTCCTGGAATACCTTCAGTGAGGGAAACTCCACACCCTTTCTGGTCAACCTGTTCCAGTGCTCGCTCAGTGCACAGTAAAGAAGTTCTTCCTCACGTTCAGGTGGAACTTCCTGGGCACCAGTTTTTCTGTGAAGAAATTCTTCCTAATGACCAACCTGGCACAGCCTGAGGCCGTTCCCTCTCCTCCTGTCCCTGTTCCCTGGGAGCAGGGCCCAAACCCCCCCGGCTGTCCCCTCCTGTCAGGGAGCTGTGCAGAGCCACAAGGTCCCCCCGAGCCTCCTTTTCTCCAGGCTGAGCCCCTTTCCAGGTCCCTCAGCCCCTCCTGGTGCTCCAGCCCCTTTCCCCAGCTCCGTTCCCTTCCCTGGACACGCTCCAGCCCCTCAGTGTCCACACTGAAGCGAGAGACCCAGGTATTGTATGCTGGGATGTGGAGTCCCTCAGAACAGAGGGATTCATGAGGGGGTGCAGCCAAAATGGCATTTATAGAGTGGAGGGAGCTCAGGGTCACCCCAGACCCTGCCACTCTACCCTTGGGGGCTGCAAGAGAAGCCCATTTCATCCCAGTCCCTCCTTTTGGGGAAACACTGAGGTGTTTCGCGTTGAGCAGACAACAGCATCGCCACTGGAACTTACACACCTCACCTTGGGATTTCCTCTGTGTTCGTGGGGTTTCTGTCCATCAGAAATCACTTTATAAGTCACATAATATTAAAGATCACAGAATCATAGAATGGTTTGGGTTGGAGGGGACATTAAAAGTTCATGTTGGTCCAACCCTGACTCCTTCCACTCTCCCAGGTTGCTCCAAGCCCCATCTAGCCTGGCCTTGGACACTGCCAGGGATCCAGGGGCAGCCACAGCTTCTCTGGGAATTCTATTCAAGGGCCACAGCCAGGAATTCCTTCCCAATATCCCATCTATCCCTGCCCTCTGGCAGTGGGAAGCCATTCTCTGTGTCCTGTCCCTCCATCCCTTGTCCCCAGTCCCTCTCCAGTTCTCCTGGAGCCCCTTTAGGCTCTGGAAGGGGCTCTGGGGTCTCCCTGGATCCTTCTCTTCTCCAGGTGAGCACCCCCAGCTCTCCCAGCCTGGCTCCAGAGCAGAGGGGCTCCAGCCCTTGGAACATCTCCATGGCCTCCTCTGTTTTTACTCCGACAGCTCCACATCTTTCCTGTTCCCAGGATCCCAGAGAACCACCGTGAGCCACAGCCCAATGCACAGACCATGGGTCAGGTCCTGTCTGGGTCTGGTTTCACAGAGGAACCCCTGGTGGGCCCAGTGCCAGCAAAGGCAGCTCAGTAAAAACCTCAGCAGCAATAATCAGACCCAGCCTGAACAATATCACAATTTATCCTCACGAGACCCCTCAACTGCTCAACCACAGCCACCTCTTGCAAAGACTGAGAACGAAACCATAAAGCAAAGATGCAAAAAAACCCCAAACCTCATTTAAATGGTCATGGTTGAAAACCCTTTCAGCTGCTATTTTAGTTCAAAACAAGGATTCTCTCAGTGTTGTTTTGAAAGGGCAGATTTCAGCAAGGACAGGACATCCCCCCCTCCCTTCTCCCCAGATTCACAGTTGTAATCCTTTGGCTTTCCAACACTGAACGAGGTTTTGTGGCAGAAATAAATAAATAACACATGTCCGAGTGGATTTGAGATAAGATTTTGGCAGGTGGCACTTCTTGCCCAAAAGAACTGCACTCGATATTTATCATTTCATGCCTGTATGACCTGAAGAATATCTTGTCAAAGCTGAGAGAAAATGAATATTATGTTGGCATTTAAGTCACGCTGGGATTAATGCCCATATTCCTAAGAGCATCCCAAGCGAGCACGAGGGCTGGGAAGACGTCCTGAAGCTACCCAAAAAAAAAAAAAAAAAAAAAAAAAAAAAAAAGTTAAATTACAGCTCAGAGCAAGCAGAATTGTCATAGTTTGAGGGAAAAACAGAGTTTTTATCTGCAGCAGGGGAAAGCATCGTCCCTGCAGCCCGGCAGCTCCCCGGGAGAGGGGAGGTCCCACCCTGAGCCTGCACAGTTGGTCCTTGCACTTGTGAACTTGGGGATCCAATTACAGGATGAAACCCGGCTTTGAACTTCTGGTGGTATTTTCCAGCTGGGGCCTCGACAAAACCGCACCAAGGTTTTCTGAAACCGAGTGCTTTGGCCGTGGAGATAAATTTAATCCCCGCTTTCCAGCTGAGCACCACGAGTGGGGGGTGGGTGGGTTTTACCTCGGGCTGAGTCACCTGGAGTTTGATTTAGAGAAGTGGGAGGAAGCCCATGGCCAGCTGGGGATGGCAGGTGCCACCCAAAGCCAGCCCTTCCTCCTGCATCTCCTCTCCTGTATCAGTCATCACTGGTTTAGGTAAAATTAAACAGCAGATCTTTTAGGGGAAGGATCACACGCCACTTTTTTATTTGTTCCAAAGAGGCACCGGTGCATTTTAAGTGCAGTCACACAGCTCTTGCAAGCTTTGCTCCAGTTTTCTACTGGGAATGAAGAATTCGTTTTAAAATCTGAAAAATCACTCTTTTAGCCTTCCTTCACTTCTAATAGGAGAAAGGAAAAAGCATATTTACATATAACCATTGCTGCTTTCTGCGAAGTTCTTCAAAGACAGAGACATCCTTAGAGTCCAGAGACCCATCTCAATTCTGATGCTGTTGATCGGCGCCCTGGGAAGATGCTCGGGAGCGATAAATTCTCATTCTCTCTGCAAGTCCGGCCTCTGGACTTTCCCCTGATGCTCCCGCCTGCTTCCAGCGCTGAATCACAGCGCCGCAGCTCCTCTTGCACTGGCACAAGCTGCGCCTCGGTGTAATTACCCCACTGTGAATTCCTCCACGAGCCCTTTCCCTGGCTCAGGGTCCCACAATCTGTGGGAAGCATCCCCCTGGAGGGGCACAGCTTGGAGGGAGGATATTGTTTCCATTCACAGCACTGGAACATGCTAATTATGCTGGGAGGAAAGAGGGGGGGCGGCAGCTTTCACTCGGGAGGGACAGGCGGGGCGAATAGTTTGTGAAACGCCAACTTAACCCCATCTTGTAGGGGATTGTCTGCTGCTCTTTCCCCCCTTCCTAGTTACTGTAATGAGGGGCTGACTTCCCAGATTAGCTCTGGCTATTTAAATGCTAATTTAATTAACAAAACATCCTTGGGGGGGAGGCGCTGCTTGTCCCTCCCATTCATTTATCGGGTTTCTGAATGCGACACTGTTTTCATCGGGTTGAGGAGCCACAGTTATTGCTGCGCCCACCTGGTTGCGGCAGGGCTTGAACAGGGATGTGGACGAGAAAAAAACCCAGGTCTTTCATCTCATTTATTTTTTTTAGCAACTAAATTTGATTACTTTTGTTTAGAAACACGTGGTTGCGTGTGTCCTGCCCGGGGCGTGCGTTATCACCAGCCTGCCGGGGAAGAAGTTTTTCCTTTTATCTTGACGAAGGTACGAATGTTTCAGCTCCCAGATCATCTAGAAAGAATTTTATCTCCGGGCAAGCCAGAAAACGTGACAGTCCTTTGGATGTCCGTTCATCCAGACCACGACAAACAACAACTCGAGTGCGTTTTAAATCCACTTTTCCATTTGTTCGGCTGCGCGTCGAAAGAGAGGCATCAATTACGGATTTGCTGTAGACCTACTTTGTGCCCATGAATCATTTAGCGTTGGAAAACCAAACCAGGGGATCTTAGCAGGGTTTAGTCGAACTTTGAAGCGCTCACCACTTTTGCAAAAAGCTCAGCACCTCTGGGACAGTCCTGGGATGATGCATCCAGGGCATCCAGCAGTTCTTTAGCACCTGCAGTGATCAAATCTTCAGCACAAAATAAGTGGTCAAGCATTTAAAAAATTAAACGTGTTGCTATTGTATATTTTTCATGGATTTTTGTTTGGTGCAGTCCCTGGGGTAATAAGTTTTCATCTGATTTTGTCTTGTGGTTTATCTTGCTTTTCAGCCTGAAGATATGAATGTATAAAGGAAATAGAAATTTGGAGGCACGAGCAAAAACAGAAGAGAAGCTTGTTCTGAATTTATTTCTACTTTAATAGAGAAGGAAAGTACCAAGGAAAACCAATATTAAGGACAGGTAAAAAAATCTGGATGAAACAGCAAATCAATTTTTCCAAATCAGTTATGTCAAAATTCTGCTTGTTATAAAAATTAATTTATTTCCAGAGGAATTGCTGAAATTTCTCATGCAACACGTCGTGCAAATGTGCAGGTTCAGGAGATTCACCCCAATTTTTGCAAAGCACTTCCTGTGCTTTATTATTTTAATAGGAACTTTGTAAATTTGAAAGATTGACTGTTTCAAGGCCATTCATAACTCTGGATTACACTGATCCTGAGATGGATTTTTAAAGGTATTTGTTTGTGACCTCCTGCCCTCACTGTGAAAAGAATCCCCAGATAAATAAAGCAATCCCTGACATCTTCTTGCAGCAAAATATAACAGAGTAAAGCCCCAAACAAACTTTTTATAGACATCTCCCACTTTTTAAAAGTAATTCCAAAGTTCAAAGTCTTGGCCATAAATTTTATGGCATTATAGGATGTGATGCTTATTCTTACATTACCCAGAGGGAGTCCCAGGCTCTGATATCTCCATAAATCCCATCCATGCCCTGTTTATGGAAGGGAAATTCCTTATAATTGTGCTTTAATAGTGGGATTTCAACACAAATTCTACCTCTGGCAGCAACACAGGGCCAGGTAATATCAGCAATTTATGTGCCAGTAGAATGAGGCCCCTAATGAGAATTTTCTCCTCCTGTTGACCAAAAATTTTTATTTTCCTTGTCAGCTGCTCAGTTTGCTGATCCAGCCAGTGCCAAAGCAACTGATTTTACCCATCACCTTGCATTTTATTGGAGTGGTTCTTTCCTCAGACAGAGATTCCACATTAGATTTCATCTGTATGAAAATAAAATAGATTTTCTGTCCTTGGAGGGAACGGAGAATCTCCAGAGAGCTCCAAAAATACAAAATTCAGCAGGAGAGCAGGTTTAGCTGTTGCAAGACAAGTTTGTTATCCCAGAAAAGCAAAACCCCCCCAACACAAGGCAGCCACCGATACTCTGAAGAATGCATATTTAGGGAGTTGTGCAATGTTTGCAGCCTTTATCTCCTCCTAATTCGGAGGTACAGGATGGGTGAGACCTGAACTGCCTCGACTTCAAAGGCTGGAATGTGTTACAGCTTCATCTGCTCAATCATGTTCCTGCTGCAGAGGAGACACCTGCAAAAGCCACGGTTTTGGGCTTTTTCACCCATCCACACTTTCTCTCCTCATCACTTTCCCTCAGACACCCGATCTGAACCCGGATCTAAATTTCCCAGCTGCATTTACACCAATAATGATAAAAATATTTAATGGGTTTTGCAAACAGCATCGCAGGCCAAAGTGCCAGCTCCAGATCTCCCAGATCTAATGAGTTGGTGACTCGGTTTTGGAACTGTGATAAGTGGGGGTGATGCTGTCACCAGTGGGAGCCGCAGGATTTATTGATGGAAAAAGGATTTTATCACCCTCCAAAAATTCCTTTCTGACTCCACAGGCAAGAGTGACACCCGGTGGCTGTGGAGCAAAATAGAATCAGCTCTGACTGCAATGTTCACTTTTTTCTCTCTTCGTTTAGTGCTTCTTTTCCTGCTGATTTTAAAGGAAGAGCTGGCACAGGGATGTTCTTCTACCCCCTGTAGAATGAACATCCATCACCTGCTGGCACAGAGTCCCTGGGATCTGAATTCCCTGGGATCTGCATTCCCTGGGACCAGCTCCTCTGGGAGGAAACTGGGAGAGCAAAGGGATGCTGGCACTCCTCCCGTGGCCCCCAAAACTCCGCAGCCAAGCAGGAAGGCACACATGGGGCCCTGAATTTGGGCAGAGGATTTCCACTGATCCTGCCACAGCCCTTCCCGAGTTTTGTCCAGGCTTGTGGTCATTAGGACGTGAGGTGGGATTTATCTTAAGCATGTTTCATCCAAAATAACAAGATTAGCTCAGTTATCAGAGAGAGGTGGATACCTGGGAGTTGTTTTTTGCTTTGTGCCTGCTAGATGTTATTACACACTAAAAATCGTGGGACAAAAGGAATGAAACAGCATTTTTCTACTGCTACTGTGGATATAACCTGAATATCTTCACTAAGTGGTTATTGAAGTGCTCTGTGAATGGTTAAATACCACAAGGAGAGTGCTAAAAAAGAGATAAATTAGTAATCTTTTGTGAAAAATGGGCTTTATTTGGACTTTCATTTGGAATTACTAAACATGAAAATGGAAATGTCCAGGTAATTACATCACTCACTGAGCTGTGGCTTCAATAAATGTCAAGAGTTGGCAGAGCCCTGCTTGGAGTTGGTGTCACAGGCTCCCCTGGAAATGTGCCCATGGAACAAACCAATGGTTTGGCTCCTAAATCCGAGTTCCTGTGGTGTTTCTGTGTGGGAGAGCCATGATATTCCATGTTCCCTAAGGCACCCATCCGTGTCTCAATGTGCTAAGAGAGGCGGCTCAGGCTGAGGTCTGAGCATTCCAGTTTGGTTTACTGGGAAGATAAAGCCCAGCTCTGATATTTGGATCTTGATGCTGGCTCTGCTTCCAGTTCTCTGCTTCCCTGGTGCTGCTGGATTTGGGAGCTGGGTGATGCTGTTTCTAATTGAAAACTTGGAGCAGGGGAGGGTTGTTGGAGAGAGAGTTCCTGGTGCTCTGATCCCTCACTCATGGCTGGCTGCAAAAATAAGAAAACGCAGAAATATTGTCTCTCAAAATGTGGGAACATCTGAGTGAAAGTAATGGAATTCTCTCTTGCATGCAGTAGGAAGGAGCATCATTTTTTTGTGTTTTCAAAATGGCAAAGAACCACTTGATTATGAGCATCACATGTCCCCAGGTGTCACATCCACATGGCCTTAAACCCCCCCAGGGATGGGGACTCCAGCACTGCCCTGGGCAGCTGTGCCTGGAAGAAATTGTTCCCAATATCCAACCTGAACCTCCCCTGGCACAGCCTGAGGCTGTTCCCTCTCATCCTGTCCCTGTTCCCTGGGAGCAGAGCCCAAACCCCCCTGGCTGTCCCCTCCTGTCAGGAGTTGTGCAGAGCCACAAGGTCCCCCCAGAGCCTCCTTTTCTCCAGGCTGAGCCCCTTTCCAGCTCCCTCAGCCCCTCCTGGTGCTCCAGCCCCTTCCCCAGCTCTGTTCCCTTCTTTGGACAGAGTCAAACATCCAAACCTTCTTCCATTGTCAAACAGCTTCACAGCTTCAACATAGCTCTCAGCATTCAGCAAATACTGGATCAACAAACTGCATCTGGAGAAAGTGGCTCTGGAATGAAAATGTCCTCCAGGTCCTTCTGTGCCAGGCTGCCCTTTGGTTTTTCCTTCTTTTCCATTCCCTTCTCCACCTCTCTCTCCCTTTTCCCTTCAGGAAGCATTGGCACTGGTGAAGATGCAGCAAAATGGGAGTTGTCAGAATCTTTAGCTCAGAAATCCACAGCCCTGAGGCCACGCAGAAATCCTTGCTCAGCCTCAACACAGAACCTCAGCACTCTGAGTTTCTCTGTTTCTTCCTCTCCCTTGTGAAGTGCAAATAACGAAAAGCCAAATAAAAGCATCAAAATGTGAAGCATCAGGAAGACTCAGCCAAGCTAACAAGTCCAAGGGCGGATCCAGATGTTGTGTTTGGGGACTCCCATGGAAATGATGTGCTCAGGGCTTTCCCAGATGCAGCCAACCTTCACTGCCTCCAATTATCCCAGGCATCTTGTGTGGCATTAAAGATTTCACTGAATGTGCTGCAAGTGCTAAGTCACTGCTGATCTGTGGTCAAATCATGAATTACCAGCATGAAAAAAAAAAAAGAGGGAAAGCTGTGTTGCTCACCAAGATTTAATGGGAACTTTTCCCCCTGACTTCCACAGGAGGTCTTTTGTTTCCATTTTTGCACATCCCTTTCTTGGCCAGTTTTTGACACCTCTGCTGTGTTGGAAGGGGCCATCCCTTACTCTTCCAGCCTAAAACTCCTCTGAGTTCATGGGTGATGCTGTGCACATCCCTTGGGGCAGTGCTTGGATTAAAATAGGCACCTACAAGTGGAATATTCACATGAATTAGCAAAACAAATCACCCTGCAAAAGGGGAATGCAGATCCACAGCAGAACCAGAAAAACTGGAGTGGTGGATTTGAGACTGGCCAGGGCATGCCCAGATCTATCCCAAATCAGAATTTGTATTTCATGATATATCCCAGAGCAAGGAGGGACCACTGAAGTCTCTGACCCCTCTGCTCTGTAGAAATGATGAATTTACACACTGACTCTTTCCCTAATCTTTCCCAAATCTTCAATTCTTTCCATAACCAGAGCTGCTGGTGCTTTATCTCTATAGTTTGAGATCTATCTCTTTATAGTTTGAGTCAGTTTTGGTTTTAATCCCAGCCTTCAGATCATTCTGTCTTCATGTTCTAAATTGTATTTTAGATATATGAGATTGTTTGTTTCCCACTCCATATTTTCTGCAGAGATGCTCTGAAACTTGCTGAAGACTTGGATAAGAAAATGAAGGCACCTTCCTGTCCTACTTTAGCTCCTAAAAACATGGGATCCAACCACAGAGAGGATTGTAAAGCACTGGAACAGGCTGCCCAGGGCAGTGGTGGAGCCACCTTCCCTGGGAGTGTTCCAAAAACGTGTGGATGTGGCACTTGGGGATGGGGTTTAGGGGTAACCATGGTGCTGGGCCTCATTGATGACATTTTTCAGCCTTAAAGATTCTATGGTTCCATGAGATCAGTCATCTCCCCTGTCTTTGCAGTGGGAAAGAGAAGGAAAAAAAGAACCTGGAAGATCATTTTGCTTTTCTAGAATAAGTATCACAGATAGATGGGATAAATCCCCTTTTTGCTGGTGCTGATCTCTCTCTGGGGAACAGGGAGGCTTAGAGGGTCTAATTTATAGTTTGGTAAAGGGAAATGGCTCCCACTCCAAACAACCTTTTCCATGTTTTAGGTTGCAGATCTGCAATGATCCTCATTGCTGTCTCTGCAACCATCCCAGGCATCAGTGGAGCTGCTTTTCTCCTGCCCTGCCAGCCCCAGGATGGTTTTCAGGGAGACCTGTGGCTCTGGGAACAGCTTGTTCCAGCTGCTCAGAGATGCTCAGTGCCCTGCCTGGTGGATTTTACAGGAACTTGGTGCTTCAGGAACTCATCCTGGCCCTCCTTTATGGTTTCCCACTGCCAGAGGGCAGGGATGGATGGGATTTTGGGAAGGAATTTTTCCCTGTGAGGGTGGGGAGGCCCTGGTACAGGGTGCCCAGAGAAGCTGTGGCTGCCCCTGGATCCCTGGAAGTGTCCAAGGCCAGGCTGGATGGGGCTTGGAGCAACCTGGGATAATGGAAGGTGTCGGGTTTGGACCAAGATGAACTCTAATGTCCCTACCAACCCAAACCATTCCATCATCCCCATCCTTTTCCAGGCACTGATGTTCTCAGGCAGAAGGGGGAGCTCACACATTATTTTTTGTGTGTGATCTTCTCGAAGCAGTGACAAACCTCTGGGAGCAGGAGGGATTTTGGAACACTGAGAGCTCCTGCTTGGCTGGAGTTACAGCCGCACACAGACAGGGGAAGGCAGGGCCTGACTGCTCTTATCTCTTCCTTTGCCAATGAGAAATCGAGGAAGATTTGAATTCTAAACAACTTTATCTGGTGTCATCACATCAGCTCGAACGCCAGAAAACAGAATTTAATTAAGAACTTGTTAAACCAACAAAAATACAGAGGTAAAACAGAGCCTTTAGAAACAGAGTAAGTCATTGCTGCGTGACATTTATTTTTTGCTAATTTACTTACACACCCACTGGGAAACCAAACAAGTCATCTGTACAGCGCTGCTGTGGTTATTTGTACAGAAACAGTGTGTCAGATGCTTCCCAAGGATTCACGGGAATGTTAAACCATTAAACAAGCTCTGGGCTTTTGTTGGGAACTTCTCTCTGGATGAGCAGCTGAATAAAAGCACTGGGGAGGCTTTTTCATCCCTGCCCAAACCCCCTTCAAATCTTTTCCCAGCACAGAAGCTTCCAGGCATGTCTTTAGTCACAGATCCTTCTCCAGCCCACAACCAACAATTTGATCCATGCCTGTGCATTCAGGGAAACCCCTGAGTTCATCTGAGCTCTGAGAACCCCCCACAGTTCATCCCCCTGGGACGGGTTTCTTGTTACTTTTCTCCAAGGAAAGGTTTGATTGCTCTTTCTGAGGAGCTTGAAAGCAAGGAGGTTCTTTTGACTCGTGGTTTTAACACCAGCTCTGCTATTCTTTACAGAATTCCAGAGTCATCTAGGTTGGAAAAGACCTCCAAGACCATCAGCCTGTGACAAATCCCCACCTTGTCACCAGCCCAGAGCACTGAGTGCCACATCCAGTCCTTCCTTGGACACCTCCAGGGATGGGAACTCCAAACCTCCCTGGGCAGTTCCAATGCCTGACCACCCTTTGCATGGAGAAATTGTTCCTGAAAAGGAATTCTTCCTGACAAGAAATTCTTCCTGAAAGGAGGAATTAATGGCACTACCCATGTGCTGGCTCTGTGTCAGAAATTTCCCAAAAAGAAATTTGAGACTGAGAAAATAATGTGCAGGTTTGGAGAACTAAAGGAATCTGAGGCTGTGGCAGGACTTGGAGCTGAAAACCCCAGCTAAAGGCTGGTAGGAGATCCCTGGAAACTAGAAGTGAGAATTTGGAGAATACAATTCTGAGAATACAGAATATAATCAGCCCAAGAATAGAAATTGAGTTCTTATGCTGAGGTATATATTAACTTTTACTTGAAACTGCAGTGGAAGCTGTGCCAAGAAAAACATCCCATTAAACAGGGGAAGGTTTCAGCCTACATGGGGGAGAAATCCTTCCCAGTGTTGGTGGTTTTGTGCCTGATGTAAAGATAAACTCAAAAAGGTAAACTGGAAATCGTCTCAGGAAATGGCGTTTCTGTTCAAAGGATGAAAATCTGTCTGTTGCACTGATGGAGATGATGTTCAGGAATTCAGAGAGATGGGAAGTACAAAAATACTAATGAAGAGCAGCCCTACATGGAATTATAGATAATAATAATAATAACAACTATATATTATATAATAATATATAATTATTCA